>JAPYYX010000516.1:0-108037 GCA_030522605.1 Cremastinae sp. B BG-2022a | reverse complement strand
TTAAAAAATCCATCGGAAAAATAAAAAATTCGAATATTAGTTTTGTATGAAAATTTCAAAAAAAATTCATGTTCGGTTCATCACTCCCGAACGACTGGACCTAGTAAATAAAATATAAGTTAATATGTTATATTTTAAAAAAGATCACTTAAACCACGAACAATACCAAATGGAGTTTGAAAAATGGGAGGAATTAAGTGTGAACGAAGTACAAAAGTTCATTCCGATGCGTATTACAATGGAAGCAGTGTGTCCATCGGTTTTGTTGTCGATGCTCTGGTGTGTATTACAGCCTAACCATTCGATACGTTGATTGAACACCCCGAGGAATAATGTGTACCAGCCGAGGTCGTTTTATCGTTCTCGTTTACACCCCAAAAAGCTTTGAATTAAAATCGATTAATTCTCTTCATTCTGCTGAAATTTAATACCGACTTATTGTTTCCTCTCTTTCTTTTGTTCGAGAATACAATTTGCACTGAATAGATCAATCATTTCCTATTCTTTAACAGTCGTTCAGTTTTTAAATTACGTCTCGATTAAATTTTAACATTTTTTTGGTGTTCATGATACATTCGGATTTTCGAAATTTGAAAATTTTGAATCGAATTGTATTTTGATATTTTTTTGAATTATAAAAAAGCATTGAATTTTAAGACACTTTTAATTATTGCAAATTATTATTTTTTTCTTTTTAGATTCCACGGTGCCTGTATCGTTATGTCTTCTCATCGAGAAAGGACTGTCGGTGGTAAGTAAATAAGTTGAAGTAAAAAAAATTATTAAAGCAGAACTAGAAAAAAAAATGTTTATTACTTTTTTGTGTAAAATTTGAGTCTTTTTCCAAAGTTCCGTCTTATTTTTTAAAATTAGGTGGCATTATTTTCTAAGCGATAAGTTCGAAGAGAAATCCAAAACCCCATTTTTCACCTATTCACGGTGTGTGCGCCGGTCGCGTATAAAAATAATCGTAACGATAACTGTTTACTCGATGTGCAAACGACGATACTAGGACTTTCGGTTTTACGATTTTCATCTTTGGTGATCGTTAAATCAGAGCGTGTAAAGCCCCGAAGGAAAAAAGTCAGGAGAAAAGAATGGATGAGAGAAAAAAGTTAAAAAAAAGTACAGAAAAAGTAAGATCAAGGGAAAAAATACAAAAAAGAGATTGGAAATGAGGGAAAAAATTTAAAAAGAGAAAAAAGAAGCATAAAGGGGTTGAAATCGGGGAAGAGAGATAATCGAAGGTCGCCGCATCAGAAATAGACAGTTTTTCTTTTGTAATATCGTTTGAGTCGTTTCGAGGTAAAGCATCTCGACGCCTAGCAGACTCGTTTCCATGATTTCGAGCTTTTCATTCTGAACTTCCGATCTCTAATTCTTTCGTTGCTCCTTTTTTCAGTTTTTTATCCCGTACATTCGCCATCGGTCGCTTTATCGTTCTCGTAAAATGGGAGCTTGTCGGAATCGTCGACGATTAAAATATCTGTTGAAACTGTTATTTCGGCGTGTCGTAATAAAATAGGATGAAAAGAAGAGGAGTAGAAAAAACCTGATAAAAATATATAGGAGTATATATAGAGATTATTGGTGAAAAATTAAAAGTCAGTTTAACTTTTTAACTTTATACGAATCTCATTTATTATTATTGTATCCTTTATTTATTATCAATTTTACCTATTGATTTCTACTTGAAACACATTTATAAAGTTATTAGTTTTTGAGATATAGCGTCGTCTAAACAATAAAAAAATCGCATTAATCAAGCTTTTAACAAAAATTAAAATATTAGAAAATTTGGAAAGCTCAATTTTGCACTTAAAAAAAGTTATTTCAGAATGTTCTTGTAAATCCGTTTCGAAAATTTCGTAAATCCGCTTTCTGAATCTCGAAATTCCCACGTGCAGATAAAACGGATTGCCGTACAAATAAGAGAGAGAGAAAAAATATCACGAGAACGAGAGCTTTTTCGTAAAGTTGCTTGTAAATATGAATATTTATATAATTTTTACGGGTGAGCTTGCTAATTAGCGCGGAACGTAGGCAAAGTTTTTTAAACACTTAGCATTCGGAGTGCGCGCGGCACGGCCCATTTTCTCGAATTTTACGTTGGTTTGCTTATTATCTTTCTTCCTCTCTCTCTCTCATGAGCTTTGATGTTACCATAATTCCCATCTAAACGTATAAATACAACGAGCATTGCTGAAATACGAGATAAATAATCATAAAGCGATGATTATAATTTCCTCGCTGTGAGAAACAACGCAACGAAAATTTTAATAGAAATCTTGAATCTGATCGCAGCCTTATTCAGCTACTATTTATCGTAACATTTTCCCCATGCTATAAAAAAAATTTGCAGCTTTTCTCGAGCGCGTATAGTATTTTGAAACATCAAACATTGTATTCGTAAAATATGGTCGACTTTTAGAAGTTCCTCAAATTTACGTAAAATATGGTCGACTTTTAGAAGTTTCTCAAATTTACATAAATTTTGTAATTTTTTACTTTTATATTAAAGGCGACGTACAAGAGCTTTAAAAACTTGCCTTGATTTTCAAATTTTATCGACTTTCGAAAAAGCTCATATACTGTTTACAAAAAAACTCATTGCCTTTTACGAAATCTTGATCTTTGGTATTTGTTTAAGAGTAAGACTTCATGATTATTGACTTAACCCAAAAAATGTTTCTGAACAAATCATAATCTATATACTTGCTGAAATTTTCATAGATAACCAAGTGCGAAGGATGTAAAATGGAGTTCCACATGTGCAGCGACAGTATAGTATCAAATATTCGAATTCGCTGACTGCTCTATCGTCCCTGGTACGAGCGTGAAAAGCTCATCGTTGTTTTCGAAATTCATGGCGCTAGGATCACCAATGGAAGATCAACGCGACGTAATCCAAAATTCATTGCATTGCTGGTAGCTTCCATTCAATAGCCACAGTAGCGAAACATCTGAACAATGGAATTGAGTTCTTTGCATGAATAAGTTCTTTGTTTTCGGTTACTGTACTGAAAAAAAAGGTTTCAATAGCTCAATTTTATTGAGGTAGCGTGTAAAATACAGAAAACTCCATGAACAGTTCCAAAAAGTTTCAAAAAACCATAATGCTTCAGTAAAAATAAGTTCAAAACTGTTTGATAATTCCAATTTTAATTTTAATGTGACACTTCAGTCTTGTCTGTCGATGAAAATTCCAGTAAATAGCTTTCTCTGAAAGATTAATATGAAAAGCGTCTGCACAGGGGCGTAACCTTTAAACTAAAAGCTTAAAAAATTCAACGAAAAGCTAATCTTTTGAAGCTTTTGTTTGAAAGCGTAATAAAAAAATTTCTAAAAAGCTTAATAAATATACATGAGCTCCATCTTAAATAATGCTAAACGTTTGTTAAGTGTACCGAGATTCATGTTCATAATGACATTATTTTTTGAACTAATTACGTCAATTTGATTATTTTACTGAGGCCACTTAATTATAAAATATTATCTAAAACGATGATCCAAAATACAACTAATGAACTGCGTTGCACCTCATTAATTATTTATATATGTACTAGGCCATTGAAAATTGGACGATCAGGAGGGACATGAAAACAAACGAAAACAAGCAAACAAATCAGTCGACTCTAACGATAGACAAGCGTCGATTTTTCTCCGAGGTCACGCGAAGGTTGAAGTCCGTGTGCGTGTTGACGAAATCGAGTACACGTCTCTCTGGCAGGCTCCATAACCAGTTGCGATCGATTGAAAAAACTTGCAAAGGGGCAGCTGTGCCATTCTCCACATTTTTGTCTGGCTCTTTATCTCTCGCTTTCTGTTCCTCTCTGTTTCTCTGTCACCATCAAACGATAAAGCTGTTGGGTGGACACTAGAATGTTGCCCCGAGCTATGGGGGCTTTTAACTTATCCGTGGAATGCGTACGTGCAAACCGTACAATTTGCCAATCCTTCAACTACCAAGAGCTAAACCGATTCGTCACGAATTGTGTACGGGACAGTTGCAAGCCTGTTTCCCATTGTGCTGCAATGTCGGATATTTTTCGAGTCACTCACAAGTAATTGGGTCAGTTGAGTACATATTTGGTCCATCTAACTCGTTGCGTTGTATCAAAGAGTTGTGAACATCCTGATGGACCGCGCAGGGGCCACATCTTCTGAAGGAAAACATGACGATTAAGTCACATAGTTCGTAAAGGATCGACAAATATAAAGAAGTGAAGAGATTCGCTATGGGGATGAGAATGAGCGCACTATATGCTCGAGAAGTTTAGAAAAAAAAATGTGGATTGGGGCCTTGTGGATGTAATGAATTAATGAATGAATTGCAAGTATACTAGGGTCCAAGACTTATAGGTGAATAGATTAACTTATTGTCAGAATGCACGCAATAATCCACAGAATATTTCAGAACTCATTGTTAGGAATCTGAAATCGAAATTTCAAAACAATGTCGAAATGTGTATTGATGCATAAGTCACATAACACAGATCATTCAAAAGTCCATTATACAATAAATCATGAATATGAGAAAATACTCATATGTGCTATGAACAAATTCTTGGTCTGTCGACATTGGATGTCAACCATAAAGAGACAGATTGGTGATGAAATTTCGAATCGAGGAGCTTTTGGGCTCTATTTAATAGGGCGCGGCCTTGCGAGAGTTATTGATGATTAAAGTTTTATCTATTGGAGAATGCCACGGGGCGAGTTATCGCGTGACTTCGTTATTCCAACTGGCTTGCACCTTCCCATGATAACTAGGAACTGATGGGTCAGGCGAAAAAAATGTGACATTTTCACATTCAAATTTCGTTAGGTATTTAATTTCTGTTTGTTAGATATCGAATACCGAAACCTTCAGAAAAATAAGTTAAAAGTGATTTGATGATTAACATTTGATCATGTGTTGTTCGTCTTTGTATTGTTACAGGATATCATAGCCCACGGCCCAGGGATGGTGTTTCACGTCGTGAACCTTATCGTAATGGTATTGATGCCAATGGTAGTGATACATGTCAAGGACTCTGGATTTAGCCTGAGTAAGCGATCGTTTAAAATTTCTCTCTGATAGTGATTTTGATTGGAAATTGTCTGAAATCGATTATTATTGTGTTTATTGCAAATTCTTTCATTATTTCAATACTTTTCAATAATGTAACGATACGTTGAGCATAATAACGATGGAATAAAAATTAATTACCTAATGATTAATAATTATATAATTACATAATAATTAATAATAATTAACTAGTGAATCTATCTATCTTGTATACAAACTCATGGTCGTTTGACTAACAAAAATTGAACAATGAAAAAACCGCAGATTCTCACAATTTTGGTTTTTGTGAAAAAAAGAGAGAATTTAATTAAAATCGATACTGTTGCAATGCACTTGAAAATTGCATTCTTCGAGTCCTTGTGCCCCTCGGTTTTCTTTACTATTGCTTCTTTAGAGAATTCTAATAAAATTCCTGAGCATTGTTGTAGTCAGCCGTTTCCGTGCACACAATAGAATTTTCGAGGCATCAACTCGCTGTGCCCGGTACAAAGGGAAAGTGGCATCCTTAGTTGCAGCATTTCAAAGGGAAAAAGAGCAGCGAAAGAGAAGCGAATAAATAGATGAAAGTTAATCGCGAGATTTACCAACAACGTAGGCAAAGAGAATGAATAAAAAAATCTAGTGGCTCATCTGCATAAAAGAATTCTTGAAGCTGAGAAAATTTACACATATTTAAAAAATTTATTAAACTTACCGGAGCAAAAACTCAAGACCACCGTATTAATTCTTGTTCAACGTATTTTCCATTTAATACACTTTTGCAAAAATTAAAGCAAATATAAATAAATATCTTGTTTATAATTTTCTGCTCAATGGGCTTATTCTGTAACTCGTTATGTGCCCATGACGATATGATTTCTGTTGTTACAAATGGAGTCCTGTGCAATTCTCGTATCATAATTGTAACTTTCGTTTGATGGCATTTTATATCGCAAGCCACAATTTATCTACACGATTTTTGTAACAGAATTTTGCATTTGTAACGGAATGTCTAATCACAAAAATCCGCAACAAAAACATCTGAAGCGAAAACGTCCGAGACAAAAATTTCCTAGATAAACTATTTTCGGCCTTTTAATTTTTTGGGTTTCGATTTGAGTTCAATTTTCTTGCTTTTCAATATGGATTTCGTGCTTAATCCTTCAAACCTGTGCCTCCTGGCAGAGTCTGGAGGAGGAGGAGGTACCAGGAAGTATATAGAGGCCTGGAGGATTATTTTGCTCGACCGATTGCGTAACGAACAGATATTCTTGTGTATACAGTGTATTTTAGCTTCAGATATTTCGTGATATGACCATTGAAATTCCTGATTAAAATTTCCATACAGTATTTGATAAAAATTGTTAAACGTTTCGTAGATTTTTCTAGTTGTGATTTTGGACAATTTTCAACATTCTCACTAACCAATCACCTTGAGGTGATGTTTATCGAACGAAACCGAACTATGCTATTTTCTCTGAAAATAAACCTTTTTTGAAGAAAAAAAAATAACCACGGTCTCTTTCCATCAAACAGTAATGTGATTCTTTTCGTTTTTCTACAATACCAAAAACCTCTGAGAAACTAGCAAACCCTTTTTGCATGTGTCCCTCTCGCACTTACATGGGTTAAACCTCATCTTAAAACCTCAGAACTGTTTATGGAAGAACTACCGTCGCAATTTATCTTCGTTATATGTCATAATCTAAGTACTTTTCAGCATACATTTTCTACATAATTTTTCACATATGAAAGTTTTGTTTTAATTTTAATAACTAAATATTGAGCACTGTATATTCACTTCATCCTTTTATTTATTTTAATGGAAAATTGAGGTAGTTTACACGTTCGTAGAACAGATTGCGCAACCATCAGATTGTGAAGGCCGTTTACGCAGCGCTATTTCCAAGCCTGCTTCGAACGCAAATGGCGCTTACGTGACCCGCAAATGCGGCAGCTCTTGAGTGTACACGTCGCGCAAATGCGATGTAGACGAGTGCGTGAACGTGCTCATTTCCCCTTGTTTGCTCTCGCGATGAGAGGACTATTCTAAAGATGCGCTGTTTTCCTTTCGCGAGACCTCAAAACCTTACCAGCCACTTGAATTTTCAAGGGACTGCGGTTTCTCAGATTGGTTAAGGGCAATGGCAATCGCGTGATCACCCAGATTTCGTAAATTACGGATTTATCAATTAATCAATGAATTGTCATAAAAAATTGGACCGTATCGCCGTTCTTTGGATAGAAAAGAATGTATCACTGCTTTTTTAAGCTGAATTTTACAATATTGAAAAATTCAGCTAAAAAACGGTGATGCATTTTTTTCGATCCAAGGAATGGCGATACGGTTCAATTTTTTATGAGAATTCACTTTTTAAATAGTAAATATGTTATTTCCGAAATCTTTGTTGTTTTATTGAGATTTGCCTTCTCACTCTTTGAATGAAATTTCCTTGTTTTCGTCACTGGGTGTTCAAAAGATGGTGACGACAATGAAGGCACTGAAGAAATCGTTCAAATGTATTTGAAAGGACTTCTAATCGAGTGAACCCTGAAGATTTTTGAAAATGTTGGGATCTGTCACGGGGTGGAGCTAAAATAGTGCCACCTGGGATGCATGCTGTGTGGGAATTGCCAGTAACACGATGATTACAATTAGTTCAATGAGTTCGTGGGGTAGTGCAGAACCAATTGAATGAAATTTCGCTAAAGAGGAAGAATTTTGAACTAGTACAGTTTTCTGTCACCAGATGTCGTGGCGTTACATGTCAAATACCAATCAGCAGTTAACGTTTGTTCAATTTTTTGATTGGTTCGACATTTATTCTATATAACCCGTAACAGTGGTATATGTCATGGTGAAGTACCTTGGGGCGTTTGGTTTTAAGATTTCCTCAGAGATTCAGTTTTTCTTCTCTTTACATCAATTCGCCTATACAATTCTGGATTTACGCTATCAAGAGATTCGGTAGAGTCTCGGGACAAGTACATGTCGCGTGACTCGCTCCGAGTATCCTTTTCTCGAGTGAGATTTCGCAACGCTTTAGAGCCATCTATTTCGCATGATATTTTCGGCTCAGCTCAAGGCAGTCGACGAGTCACGCCGGTCGCATTTGCAACGGAGATTTCGCGTGGCAATTTTAAAGGCGTCGCGCGGGTTCCTAAAGTACGGCTGTACGTACGCCGCGAAAATTCGGTAGTTATGTTGGTTCTGTATTGAGATGCTCGATGATGGAAATTACGAAATTAAAAATGGTGAACCTTAATGAATTTCAAAATGGCGGATGAATTTTCATAAAAAATGTCAGATTGTGCTGAAACTTTGTGTATCTATGGTTTTCGGGTCGTTGATCACTGCTAAATTTCGGGCGTTCATATTTGGGGGATCGTTGGTATCAAATTTGACATTAAATTTACGAATATCAAAATAAAAGATAAGCTTTTTAATCATAACTCAAATTTATCGAGTTTCGTATGTTTTCTCATGTTTTTAAAGCTATGCGAAAGGCGTAAGAAATCTAATAAACAATACAAATGCTGACAGTTCTGACGGTAAACTATTAATGCACTTCAAGTAAAAACTTGTTTTTAATAGCTATGATGGTGGAAAATGTAAACGAGAGTTTGTTGTAACCACACTACTGCTAGTAGTATAGCATCTTAGTAAAAAAATATACTTGAACAAAAAGAATTAATATCTATACAAAAATCGTCATTGACGAAAAAAAGGGACAAGTACACGTCGAGTTAGTTGTGTTCCCCGAAAGTTGAGTGGTATAGTTTGTACAAAAATACTTAATATCACTTAATTGGTTATCATTTAATCGTACAAGTTTAAATAAAAAATATTTCAATATTGTTAAACTTGAAGGATATCTTGGGATATTTATATCAGTGAATTTTAAAACCCAGAAAAATTTAGTATCACTAATTTGTACAAACTGCCATTAAAAAATTAATTTCGCTTAACTTGAAAGTTATTTTAAAACGTTGATATCGTTGAATCCATCATATCGTTGACAAAAAAATTGAAGTACTTAGCGCCAATTTTTTTATCTAACTTGACACATGGCAATTACAGTATAAAAACAAGGCGATTAACAATATTGAAATATTTTTTATTTAAACTTGTCCGATTAAATGATAACTAATTAAGTGATATTAAGTATTTTTGTACAAACTATACCACTCAACTTTCGGGGAACACAACTAACACGACGTGTACTTGTCCCCTTTTTTTCGTCAATGACGATTTTTGTATAGATATCATAAGTGAGAAAATTTTTAGATCGTGACAAGTTATACAATAGAAAAATCCAACTCACTACTAAAGAAAATCACAAACTCCGAAATTAAATAAAATTTGCAATATTTTTATTTAGCAACTTTCATGAGGAGTAAAAAGGGTTTTAAAAGAGCTTCAAAATTAGTTCAATGAGTACTCACAATGAAGGCAATGAAAGAATTTTTTAATATGAATACATTTGACCAAAGCATAAATAAAAAATAGTCCCCGCCTCCCAGAAGTATTTTTGTTGGTTTTTTCCCATTGGAATGCCAATTTGCGTAGGAAAATTAAAACGGTCGCCTCTTTTCCAAGGATAATTTGGATCTCCGTTGAGGGTAAACTCGGAACGAGACGAGTTCACACGCATTCTTGGATGCCATTGAATATTCAGCGTGCCGAAGGCCTTGAAAGTGACATAAAGCTAGAATAGGGTGAGACGAAAACATCGAAACCACGCCATGCCGCTGCGTTACGTGCATTCTTTGCTCCGTGAAAGTTTTTTACGCAAAGGATACGAATTCCAGCCTCTTTATATTTTTTCACCGCTGGTATTTTTTTTTCATTTTTTTCTACTTCCTTTTTTCGTAGCATTTTTCTTTTGCCCCTTTTTTATCATCGTTCGACGCTGTGCAATCTCTTTGATGTTAAATTACACAGAAGCCGATGAAAGAATTCACGTTGAAAAAGTGAATAAAAACGAGTAAAAAAAATTAACAGAGAGAAAATTGTTTTCGAAGCTACCATTTTTGTGGTGCCGAAGTGACGAATTGAAAAAAAAATTTATTTTGGCCTACGGTTTTATTTTATTCACGATCTTTCTTCTCGTCGGATTTACCAATGATTTATTTTTTAAGCTCTGTAGAAAAAATAATGAAACGCTTTCCTTATTGTTTAATTTTTTTGATACAATAATTGAATTAGTTTATAATTATTATTATCACAGCTTTATTTTTAATTTAAATGGAGAATGAAATTTTTCGTAAAAAATTCGTGAATGAAACTAAATAGATTTTTTTCGAAAATTGCACTAAAGCACTTTTCGGGAAATACAACAAGAATGAATGAGAGTTTGAAAAAGTGGAATGTGAAGATCGGCGAGTCGAAGAGCGAGATAGCAAACGTTCACTTTGGGATGGGGCGAGATAAAAGCGTAGTGAAAAGAAGAGTTTTGACTCGATCTTGAAAGCATACGAGAGTACATTTGCACTTCATATTTCCAGCACTTTTTTTTCCTTTCCAACATTCTTTTCACGTTTCTTGCTACCTTTTTTCTTTCCTATTTAACCATCATTTGATGCAGAGTATTTTGAACTCTCCCGAGCATTTATTCAACATTTAGTCTCTGCTTTTATTATTTTTTTCTTTTTAGGAGAATGGAAATCAAAATATGAATCTCATTTTATCGAAACTTTTGAACCATAAATAATTTTTTTTTTCAATTGATTTCAGATTTAAAAATATCGATGTTAATATTCCAAACATATAAAAGCAGAGCCAAATTTTGAGTGTCTGAAAAAGGGAAAAAATACAAAGACTGTAAATATGAAAACGATTTTTTTTCTTCCTTGCAAGAAAAGTCGAGTTCATCTCAAAAGTGCGCCCTGTTTTGACACGAAAGAGTACTCGCTTTCCCGTACGTACATTTTTTTTTCTTGTTCCCTGTAAAATTCAGATGTCAAGTGTGTGTGCAAGCGGTGCTTCAGTCCCGACGGCTTCCTAACATAAAATTGCTCTCAGTTCTTAGGAAGCCTCGTATAAATCGTACGAGCACTTGAAAAATGCATCGGAGTCGGAGTATAAAAAGATCCGACAATGATGCCACTTTCCCACGCTCTGCGTTGGCGCGTGCTGTCTAATTTGTCAAAAAACGGTTTTAAAACAAAAACCTCTCACTTTACATCTCAATGAAAATTAGCATTAAGCAACTAAAAACCTAAGAATTTTTCATTAAAAAATATGAACCCTTATTTAAAAGTACCAAAACTCTGCACACTAATTTCAAAAGATAAAAAGTTCACTGTTTCCTAAATTTAAGGGATTCAAATTTAGATTCAATTGAAATTAAAAAGTTGATCCCTTCTCTTCGAATTTCATAATGGATCTCGTCGGTGATAAATAATCAGTCAATTTTTCTGCCAAAGCTCATCGGGGGATTTGCAAATGTCAATATTTGTGCATAGAATGAGATAGGAAAGCTAAAAATTGGGGGCTTGGTATCGAGGGAGTAAGAAGAAAAGAGACCGAGAGAACTTTGCTGTCAAACGTAAACGAGCAGAGTGCAGATGAGCGGAAGCACATTTCATTCTTCTCGCAAAACTCGCTGTGACGTGTTAGCGAATCGTTCGATCATTTCTCGAGCCCGAAATTTGCGAAAATGGACCGGAAGATCGAGAGGAAGAGAGAGAGAGAGAGAGAGAGAGAGAGAGAGGGAGGAAGAGGAAAAAGACAGAAAAAATGAGCAAAAAAATACAGAAAAAAAAACAAAGAAAAAAGAGAAACAAAAAAGTAGAGAAAAAAGCTCCCTCCATTTACGTTATCTGAAGCCCCTTCCAGTTCACACCGTTGGTGCGTATGAGCGCGATCGTGTGTACGTAAATGGCCGAGAATCGAGCGAGTTGGAGTGTGCAACTGGATGGTCCAGACGCAGTAAAGTAATTGCATTTGCATGTAAACGTGGGTGACACATTCCCTTCGCTCGTACAATATTATACATATACGTATAATCACAAAAATGTTCACACAGACGGGAAAATGCATATATGTTGACGCAAGAGCATCAATGAGATCATGGAAATATGCATTCAAATAAAGAAATAACATATACTGAGGCGAAAATAATTTATGAAAGCGTTTCGAATCATGATAGTGCCTTGTGACGTTACAAAAAGTTTTTTAAACGGAAAATATTGACCTTGCCACGGGCTTTTCATGTTTCGTAGAGCTTTGTAATTTTAGCTATATGAAGCAGCCGGATAGGGGTAAAAGTTTTATGGACTTATGTTAATTAGTTAATGTGTGAGAGCTTTTCAAAATTTGCAGCGATCCGCTTTGGTCCTCTGCAAATCTCGATCATACACATGGAGTCTTCTTTACCAATATACATATCTGAAGCTTTTTCATTTGTTACCAAGCTCTGCTTTATTAACAAAGTAAAATATTCAATACTGTAAATAAATATTTGATGGCGCTTCAATAACTTTCCCGATGTTGTCCTAAGCTCTTTGACCAATCGAGGGAATTACTGATCTTTTCCTGGAATCCTTGAATACATTCAGGAGCTTCGCTCAGCTTAAGTCTTTTGACCTCCAAATAAGCTTTTGAAATGCATCAAATAAGTAAAATTATCGCTATCACTATAATATATATAAAGTAATATCTTTTCCTGCACAATTATTAATTAATAAGCAAAATACATAGCTAAGCTTTTTTATCGTGGAACAGCTTTTCAAGCTTCTACGCCGTTATTTTAATTTCAGAATGCATTTCCGAGATATTTTGGCAAATTGAGAGGGGATATGCATCGCATAATAATACGCAATTAGAGAACTTGTTCCCGTTATTTGATAAGAAAACGAAACCTAAGACCCATTCAAAGTTTTTGAAAATATGGTTCAGCGAATGCTGGAAAATTTGACAAGCGTGACTTTTTTGCGGTGGATTCTCGATGACATTATTGTAAGCAAGGATATCCCATTACTTCCTTATCAATTTTATCTCTCGCACGAAGTTTTGTCGTTGTTCTTTGTTATCGAAGCTCGTAATTGTTCCCTTCATTTAACGAAGTGTCTGATGAAGCCATTGACGAACCAAGCGCAAATGACACTGTGTCTTTTTCTCCCCCTTCTACAAAGTATCTCTTTCCCTTTAAGTAACTCAATTCAACAATTCAGATAATCACATATTTAATCCAGTTGTTAGCGTTATTGGGCTTTCATCCCATACAAAAGCTGTTCGACTTGACGCGAATAATCATAGGCTTCAAATTTTATACAAATCTTCATCTTTATTCAAGCGATGCAAATTTTCTTGAGAAAAAACTTGTTGAAAAGTTTCAAAATGGTCGGAAACTTAAAGAGAGTGAATTTTTTCAGTGAGTAATTTGATAATGGCCAAATAGCTCGAAAATTATACAGCGCATTTCAAATGTTGATGTGTTCCGTACACAAAAACGACGCAACAACTGTCATCTCTGCCAAATCAAAAGCTTTTTTTTATGATTATTCTTTTATTTCTTAAATCTCACCCTTTGTTCATTTTAAGCACAATAGACTCGAAATTTACGTGTTGTGATTGAGTTCGCGAATGTGGTCCATTTTGGGTTTCGAAAACAATGCACTATCCGCGTATCCAGGAAGTTTCCGATGTTTCGACTGAAAACCGCGATAGCATAATGGAATTAGTAAATTCTGAAGGATCGAACCACAGTTTTGCAAGCTTTGGTAGAGCGAGGCAAGGAAAAAGCAAAAAAAAACCAGCTGAGGTTGGCGCAAGTTAGAGCGAAAACAGAGAAGCAGTAATCTGGGTGAGCTTGCTGGCAAAATATCGAGCCTTCGAGAAAGACACTGAATGTTGAAAGCTCACTGTACACGGAATTCAATCTGATTCTGTGGTTTTTTAAAATTAAATATTGTACAAAAAAGCTCTGAGCTTTTCTCTCTTTATTACTCGTTGGGTACAGAGATTGAACATTTTTTTCATGCCCAAATATAAAGGCAGAGTATTCGATGTGTAACTGACAAAAAAGAAACGAAGATATCGAAAAAAGGGTGAAATTCTCGCCTTGTGCCCCCTACTCTTAGCCAAAACAGTGTGGAGTTTTTCGTATAAATTTTATTCGTATAAATTCAAACGTGTATACATAGATATGGATTATCGTGCAACAAAGAAGGGGAAATAGAGAAAGATGAAAATGATGTATTTACAGGGAGTTGCCAGAACGGAATAAGTTCTTGTATTTCGTACTCGGGAAATTCGGCGGATTGCGAGTCGTGCTCATTTACAAGTAGATGAAACAATGGACAACAAAACAATATCTGAATGTTACAAACTGATTCCAACAATGGAAAAAACTCCGATTTATGAGAAAGCTTCCGAATTACAAAAAAACCGAAAATATTAAAAAGCTTAAAAATTTCGAGCTTTATTTTTGCAGAGATAATATGTGGAATCGGGTCAAGGATCAAGAGGTGATTCATTTTGCAACGTATGCCATGAACACGAGCTCGTTGATGTTCTTTCTATCTAACGGATGAAACCTCTTTCCCACGTAGGTATTCCCATCTTCATCGCCAGGGTATACCCAGCCGAAAGCTCTTCTTGTCCAGGTTGAGGGTTCTCTGGGAAAATCCTTTTTGAATAATGTCCACTCACGTTTCTCATCCTCGTTTTCGAGGTTCCATACGCTCAGGATTTTGGCCTTCGATAATCTCGATGGCGCGCGATAATCACACGATCCTGAGCTTTTGCGTCATCGGATCTTTGACAAGAGTATTGATTTAGATTTTTTGTTCGTCCTTCGTATTCTTCAAGTTTAACGCTTTTACAGATCATTCATTTCTACAACTTTCATTTTTATGTGAATGACCTTGAGAGTGTTATATGGAGCTTTCAAAAAGTTACTCATTTTCTTGCTCCTATGATAATTCATGATTACGTGCGGATAAGGAACATTGAGCTTTTAGGAAATACTGCTATTCGTTCGATAAATCGTCCTTGATCTTTGATAATTTTATCTTCTGCAGAGGTCAGGAAATTTCGATAACGATATATGAGCTTGAGCTCTGAGCTTTCAAAATAAAATACGACTGCCGGCTATCACGAAAAACGAGAATTTTTTTTTTTAAATCATCAAGGTCAGCACACTTTTTCAAGGTTACTATAAATTTTCAAAATATATCTCAATGAATGAAATAAAATGGAACGGTCCAGAGACTAAAGAAACGAGAGGGAGCATCTTGTTAGATTGGAAATGAGGCAAGAAACTTCGTAAGGATAAAAAAAGGAGGAAAAGCCAATTCCGGGTACTTCAAACGAGCTCGACGTAGCGTGAAATGTCACGGGGTGGAAAAAAAACGGGGTGAGGTGGGATAAAAAAAGCGTTCAGGTGGCGCGAGACTGGAAGTTAGCTACCGACTGTCTGCTTCTCGTTGAGTGTTATTTGCCTTTCAAGGAGGCGAGGCGCGAGGCGCTTGCCAAGGACTCACAGGACTTTCGGGATCCTTATCCACACGTGACTGGGAATAGGCTTTATCGTAGCTCCTGGTGCGCCTCGGATGATGGGAGGGTGAAAAAAGAGCGATGGAAGAAGCTCGAGTGAGTTTCTCGCGATAAGAATGTATTTACATATGCAACGACTTCCGGAAAAAAGGATGGGGGGGGGGGTTGGGGAAGAAGAGATGAGGGGTAGTTCGAAGGTGTTTTGGAGCGGAGCCAGGTCTGTTAGGCTAACTAGCTTCGTTGCAGTATAACCATGCGCTTTCCCGTTGATCCTCCAGGATGAGAAAAAATGTATCCTTTCACTTTTCAATTCTCCACCCTCTCCACCAGACACTATTTCCCCCTCAAAGATTTTGCGAACCAAGAGAACTCGTTTACAATTCAATTCGTAATCAATCTTAAAACTGTCTTCAACCGTTAGCTTATTTTTTTTTTTTCAATTTTCATCCCTAATGAATTTTATCAATATTTAACTACGCTTGTTAACGCCGACGATCTTTTTCCCAATATTTCCACCTTCATCTCCAGACTTTTCCTACCATTATTTTGCTTCTGTTAGAAAAAAATTTTAAATTAAATTGTAAAAGAATAGGTAATTTAATTTCTTTTCGTCAATCTCAAGAAACTTTTTCTACCCCTTCACAATTGACATCCCCAATAAAAACCGTACAAGGTGTTGATCTCACTTGTTTTAATGCTATTTTTTTACTATTATCCCTTGATTTTCGTCGATAGACGTTTCTACCCTTTTTTATCTTCCCCCTTCTTTTTTCAACCCTTATCTTATTTTCTTTTTTTCAACCTTTACCCTTTTTATGCCCGTCTCGGTTTTAATTATATCAACCCTTTACTTTTTTATTCCAATATTGCCAAAACTAACTCTTTCACGTTTCAACCCTTATACCGCCATCGACATTCGCCTCGACAGCGAATTGCATTTCGTTTACCCGGATGATATCCATCCAAAATTAGAAGGAGGAAATTGGTTCTCAACGGACAGCAGAACTGATATCGATATAGCCAAAAGAAAGATGAAAATCAAGAATGAAAAGGACTAACAATAAGATGAAAAAACATTGAGGTATGAAACTAAAGGTCCAAACAAAAGCACGAAGAATATATTTAAAAAAATAAAAATTCAAAGAAAAAGAGCACCAAAAATCGTCCCAAACGAGGGATGAAAAAAAAGACAAGCGTCGAAATGAAAAGCTCTTACGAGGATAGTAGAAATGAGACGTGTGCGTCTTTCTTGGCCATTCGCATTTTCATCCCCAACCTCGTTTCGACCCCCTTATTTCTCCCTTTCCATCCCCTCTCACACCGCCCCTCCAATTTCGCCTTGAGGGCTTACTTGACGCTAGATTCTCGTTTCCCTCCGCATTCCAAGATATGCAACGGGGATTCCCAGGGCCCATTCGCATGGAAAGAGTACCCGGAAGTTTGTACACGCGAGGATATGCATGTAAATACGACTTATTGTTATACGCGCTATTTACATAGAGATTATACGTCTGGTGAATCGCAGATGTCTTCTCACCCCTCTTCCCTTCTCGGTTTTTTGCCCATCCTTATTTCCGGGAAAACGAGTCACGTACGAATACACACGGAATTTTTAATAACGGCGAATTTCTTTCTCTAATTGTGCAGTAAAGGATCTCAGATTCGATGAATGCTAACCTTGATTGTACTACATTTTATTTATTTATAACAATATAATTTTAACATGAGAGATGTGATTTTTTACACATTTAAATAACACACAATAACGACACAACAATTTACTTAATTCTATCAAAAATATTTACTGAAAGATCTTCGTTGAGGAATAAAATAAAAAAGCACACAATAACGATACGAAAATTTAATTGTATAAACATTATTCTACATAGAGATCTACGTTGGTATATAAAATGAAATAATTTTTTTTAGCATTTATATAATTTTTTGTGAATCGAAACAGCGACGTTACCGAGAGAATTGTCGATTAGAGGGCTCAATTGAGCGAATTGAGGCTCGAGAGTCGTCTCGAGGATGGAGAGATATTGAATCGTCGGATACCGGAAATACCTCGCACCACAGAGAATTTGAAAATTTATTGACTTCCGGTTGAAGGACGAAATGCCGGAGATTTCTGGAAACGTTCGGGCTGACCCGGAGATTCGGCAAGCCTATGAAACAATTCAATGATGAAGGAGCGGTGAATCGCCCAAATTCGAGATTCTGAGGCGAGCAGGCACAGCGAAAATCCGAATTCGCGAATTGTTGACCTGGGCGCGGTTCGAATAAACATTTTTGATCCTATTTTTTTTATAGATTCATTCACGTGGTAATAGATTCTCGACCGAAGCTTTTTTTGCAATTTTTTTTGCTAATTTTCTTCGTTCGCGCACTGTCTTAAATTTTTATCCCCCCAAAATGTACCCTCCAATTCTAACCCTGGCAACGATATAATAAATAAATAAAAAATGGGGAAAGAATGCAATAACGCATCTCGAACGTTCCTCGCACATAATTCTTTATCGCTTGCTAGAGAGCTTTCTCGTACGGCTGGTCTGTGAATGGAGAACTCAGTGAATTTCTGGCACGGTATCCAGCTGGCACCGTGGTGTAATCGCCGCAAATCCAAGCTATAACGAAACCGGCTTTTCTCCGTACAAAACGTCGTCAAGGAGAAATTTTTGCCTTTTCGAGAGACGCGGGTCGATTCCGACTGACTTCTGTCCTCACTTTTTTGGCAAGGACCGAACCATAATTCGCGGGAATGATTCAACCCCCTGGAGCTTTTTCACCCCTTCAGAAAACAAGAAAGATTTTCCACAGCTTGAGGATAGAAGATTTTTTTCATAATTGAAAAAAAACAGAAGCTTTCGCATTGCTTGTGAAATCCGGGGAGCTTTTTTATCTAAAAATTCGGGATGAGCTTTTTTTGTAACCCGTAGGTGCGGAAGCCTCTCCTAAACCTGAAGAATAAGGAAGCCAGAGGATCGGTTCTCCAAACCAAAACGTTTTTCTCAAGATTTTGGAGGAAGTTAATGAGCTTTTTTACGTCCCTAATAAAAAACGGAGATTTTTCGAAGCTTGAAATAATTAAAAAGTTGTTTATACCTATAGTCGATGGAGAGAGGGCTATCATATATATTTATATTATATTATAGGGTTTTATACATAAAGTTTTTTTAACCGTCTAGGTATAAAAAGCTTCGTTCAACAATCATAGAAGGTGGAAACCTTTATTAAGGATATTTTTTTATAGGAGATCTTTTTCACTCCTTCTCCGCTGAAGGAGATTCGATTGTTAACAGCCAAGAAACGTAAGTGCCAGCTTCGATAAACATATCAGGCATTGAAGCGCCGTATACAAGCGCAATATTTCTTCGAAATGTCTTTTCACGAACGTCTTCAACGACAATGGCTCGGAAACAGACGAAATAACTCTTTAGTGCGTTCGTTGACCTCTGCATTTACTTCAAAGATAATATCAAGATACCTTCATTTTATACAACAATTTCATAAATTTGATTATCATTAATTAAGAATTACCATTTTTTTGTTATCGGAGCAAATAATTTTGATAAATTTTCATTGTTAATGTGGATACCTTTTTTTTGTTGATAATTGTTATCGTATTCCGAATAACAAATTGTATTTAAATTTTCTCAAAATTTTGGTCAATATTCTTAGTAAAAAATGGCTGATAAAATCGTAATTTCACGAAAACCTAAAAATCTCGGCAAAAGAGGTGAATCGAGAAAAAAACGTGAGCAAGAGTAATGCGTGTACGTGGAAGGATCTTCGGAGTCGTGGCGATGACGTAACGTCGCTGAAGGGGCTCGAGAGTTTCGAGACGGGAATCTAGATTCGGTCGCGTGCTCGCGAGCTTGACGTGACAGTTAACTGGCTTGCTTGCATTAAACGGACCCTCGCGAGTTCGCCTTCTCCCGGGAAGAGAAAAAGCGAGGGAGATCCAGTACCAGGGACAATGTTTAACGACGTAATCGATGTCAAAGTTTGTCTGTGAAGCTACGAGAAAACGTGGATTAAAAAAATTTAAATAAGGAAGCATAAAAGAAGACTTTAACTTTTTGTTATTTTCATTGTTGGAAAAATTCAAGCTTATTATTTTCCAAAAACAATCTCTCAAAAAAAGTCAACGAATCTTATTCATACTTTTATTTTTTATGAGGGAAGTCATCCACCATCTCAGAAAGATATTGAGAGTCAAAGCTTGCAATTTTAATGAACTTGAAAAGTGAACATTAAAACATTATCCCGATATTTACCAAAAAAATGGGGTTAGAATAGAAGCTTGGATGCTTGAATTTTTATATTTTTACGTGGTCAAGAATTGTTTGGCAATTTCCATCGATGTCTCATAACTCGTGTGTTTTACATCAGAATACACATTAAGATTTTTAAATTTCAAATCTTACGGAAATTTTCATTTTATCACACTTTAGTCGAATTACCTGGACACCCAGTATATTAAATATTTCCTTATATATTACGTTGTAAAGGAAAGAGTCCTCGCAGTCTCTGTATAGAGGCATTTTACTTTTATCGCTGTTCTGCAAGACGACTTGATGCTCGAAATATAAATGGCCCCATTGGATCATACCCGGTTAAGAGGACTATTTCGGCGTTCTTTATTACTTGGAATAATAATGAAACAACGTATGACCCCAGTACCGAGCTGTCCTCGCCACTTTTCATCCTTCATGCTTTCTTATCAGTTGTCACAGATGATATTTTTATTAAGTTGGGAGTAAGAAATGTTTTTAAAATTTAATATTATGAACTCCACTACATATTGTAATTATGATATATAATATGCTGTAAACTTTATATATTTCATACAATAGTACATTAAAGTACATACTCTGTAGAATATTAAAAAAATTGAAGCTTACATTGAATATATTTTTTCAAGTTTTTACAACTCAGTTTTTGTTTACACCTTATTTTCGTTTTTTTCATCTAATGAAATCCTCAGTTAGCTTTATCAAAATCTCTTAAATCAATCGAGTTGTGATGAAATCATCAGAAAATATGATTTTTCAATGAAAGTTGACGTGCCAGTCAGTGTGTACTGAGCTGTCACCCATCGCAGTATTGGATTGGACTAATACCATTTAACCTGATGGGAAACCTACATCGACTGTGTGTCCACTACTGAACTTTTTATGCATAATATTATATACATATTCAGTATATAATATTATATTATATATTCTATTTTATGTGCTACATAATGGTGCATTTTATTTGATAAATATGCAAATGCGACGATAAAAGTAAAATTGCATGAGAATTTCATCTCGTTTGCCTCAGCCAATCGTTCAAAGCTGTCACAGTGAAGATTAAATCATTTATTTTTCGTTCTTCCGAGGTCAAAGAGTTTTCGAACTACGTTTATGAAATATCGAACAATTTTTGTCACAAGCTCGTTCGCGAGATAACAAAGGGATTCAATAAATAACGCAAACTTTTTAGGACAAATTATGTGACAAAGAATTTATTTTATAATCGTAAATAAAAAGTTTGCATATCGTTAAATCGTTTTTTCGAAGTATATTTTATCAATTATTTATAGTATGAAAATTTTTATGCGGCAATCAAATGTTTGTCATTTCCTGAAACGAAATCATTATGTATTACAAAAATTATCTTAGACGATGCTTTTTAAACAATGTTCCTCCTTATGAATGATTTGCCTAAAATCATTCAATAAATTTTCTCGCGTTTTTTCAAGTTCAACGGATGGAAAAAACAATTTAAAAATCGATAAAAAATAATTCGCGCTTTTCGTTGACGGTAGAGGAAAAAAAGGGGTATAGAATTTTGAAGGTTTTTCCATTTTCGTGGGATCGAAAGATCCATCACGGTTGATGGAAAGATGGTGGGAGACGAGAAAGGGAATATCGAAGGGTGGTTTAGATCGACGAGGCAGATGGAAGGAAGAAAAGGGTGGAATCTGGCTCACGAGAGACAAGAAATTGATGTTCCAAGCATGAATAGGATTGCCATCTAGTCTGTGGTCTCGTGTAATATCTTTGAGACTCGAAACATACTCGTGTTTGCTCCTCATCTCATTGCAAAAAAGAATAAACAAAAAAAAAATTATCCAATAAGGGATTTTTTTTCATGTACTGCCACATTTCTTGATAAAATAAATTCAATGAATCGTGTATGTAACTGTTGAACAATTTTTTTATTGTGGCTTTTTTCATTGGAAGGTAAAATTATGAAATAATTTTAACAAAAAATGAATCACAAATAATTTTAACAAGTTTAGTGAGAAGTTGCATATTCAATAGAAAACATCAATTACTGTAGTCTTATAGAATCATTACATCACTCTATTCGTCACTGTTTGATCCCACTTAACTCATATTAGATCCCATTCTTAGGTTCTCGCAGATAAAAATTTGGAACCCGGGGAGGGGGGGGGGGGATCGTTAGACTTTTAGGGTGCTGAAAGCAATAAAATCCTTTCAATGCTGAATATTACCGAAAAGAATATTATTTTCCAGATTAATTAACAAAAAATAATGTTTTCAGTTGGCTCCATGTATGTCTGCATGCTCTACGCTATACTTTTCCTGAAGTTGTGGTCGTACGTCCAAGTCAACATGTGGTGTCGTCTAAGCAACAAAAGAAATTCCACATCCCAGGGAAGAATGCGAAGGCAATCGATGTCCTATAATAATCTTCAAGGTAAGTTGTTTGCAACAATAAGCAATAATTTTGCAAAAAACTAGTCGTTAAAAAAGATACCTTTTTTACTTACAAAAAACATAGCGTCAGCAACTTTTACTTTTTCCCCGAAGTTTTTAATTTTTACAACACATATGCACAAGGCGCAGTCCGTTATGAAAAAAATATACTCTAGTGCCCGTTTGAAAAACAACGTACACCCACAAATAACGTATAAAGACGATAAGGGTTTTTTATTATAAAATGTGAAATTTTAGTGACTATTAAATACCGAAATAATTAAATTAATGCATCATTCTTTCATTTTATTACTTTGCAATCAGCTGGCATTCAAAGCTTAAAAAATTGTTATTATTTAATATCGACTGATTTATTACAGTGCCATGTACAAAAGATATTGAATTGATAAAATAGCTCAATTCGTTCATTAAGAAAAAAACACCTGCCAGCAATAATAAATAATAAAAAAATCCGCTTTATTGGCCACGCTATTAATTAATTTTACAATTACCCCGAACGGGTCGTACCGGAGAAAAATTTATTATTACTATATGCTCGCGATCGGCGTCCGTGGAAAAAAATTACGAGTGCAATAAATCAAAGGATTGGTCAATTTGGCAAGGCTCACTGCGCGCGAGAATAAAACTTTTTTTTTTCGTATTCAATATCGCCAATTGCATCGACCGCTAGAAAAATCATAATAATTTTTTTTCCCTCCACAATTCGCAACAGAGTGTAAAAATTACGAAAACCATCCATCCTTCATCCTGCGAATATTCGCCCGTCCTGATTTCCTTTTTTTGTAATATTTTTTTATTTTTAGAAACTCCAAGTCAATTGAATTTTAAAAACAAATTGTTTTTTGGTTTTTTGAATAAAAAATATTTTTAATTATTTTACAACATAGTAATAACCCTATCCAAAAAAGAATGGAAATGAAATAAATTTCAAAAAATAAATAAAATGAACAGAAAAAAAACATGAAACGAAAAACAGGAATAATCAATATACACGCAAAATGTATAAAACATTGAGAACAAATTAAGTATGAAACGGATATGACAAAGAGAAGTAGTCTCTCTAGAAAGTTTGAATTTTTTATCCAAAACAAACGATTAAGTATTCTATATCGTACGAAAACGAACTACGCTCTTTTCTCTGAAAATAAACAATTTTTGAAGAAAAAAAGGAAGCACGTTGTTCTTCTTCCATCAACGAATAGTGTACTTCTTGTTTTTTTCTTCTGAAATATATTAAAATCTCTGAAAAAATGATAAATCCGTTTTGCATCTATCTCTCTCACACACGTATGAGTAAAACATCAGAAAGCAACACTAGAAAGTTAGGCAAAAAGCGAGGTCAGGACACAGACAGCTGAGAAGGCTGATGGTGGAACATGGTGGAACAAAATCCGACAGCGTTAATAAGGAAAACTGTAGGAAAATTGCAAAAAAGAGAATGCGAAAATATGGCAAGTTTTTAGAAAAGTGAAAAGTGCATGAATACTGGAAGAAGAGGATGACACGATGATTGGGGAACCGATACGAAGGAGAAAACACTAAAGTCTCAGAAGACAGAGAAGTGGCAAACACAAGAGGAAGGTTGCCAAACGTGAAAAGGTTGAATGGAGATAGTCCAACTGAGAAGCTAGAGAGAGATCTCAGAGGTTGGGTAAGTCCCTTGACCAGTGGAAGAAAAGAGATAAAAGGAAGTGGGCCCGGAAAAGAAGGCACAGGAAGAGATAAGCGCGAAAAAGAGTAGGGGAGAGGAAGATTACCACAAGTACAAGGATCAAAAGAGCTTGGTAAGCTAGAAGAATTACTCCGGTGTTTCAAAGTAGACGTGAAGTGCAGATTGAAACAGGGGAGACACGAAGGAAATTAAACAAAAGAGGAATTGAGGAAAGTGAGAGAGAAGTGGGAAAAACAAGAAGGTCTAGAGAAGAGAATGGGAAGGAGTTTCAGAAAGACTAGAATATAAGAGAGACAGGGGAAAAATGAAAAAGAGTGAAGGGGGAGTTGAAAGCCGGAGGAAGGGATGAGAGGATGGACGAGGATGGGTTGGAACTGAACGAATTAAAAATAGAAGCGAATGTAGAAGGAATCCTTGTATAACGACAGAATACAGGTGCTGTGGGGGGTGATATAATTGGAGAGGGATGAAGCAAGGAAACAGAGAAACGACATGGTGATCAGAAATTTGGATTTTCGAAACAGAAGTGAAAGGGCTAGTCAACATTTTTCAGCCAATTGAGATAGAAGTCAAGATTGGGAAGGTGAGGAAAAATAATAAAAAAATATATCCAAGTAGTGGTTTTAAGACCATGGAAAAATAAAACGAAGTTCCTCAAAAAAAAGAGCAGTTCGGTGGAAAGAAGAAAGTGATAGAGAATGATCTAACATGTAAAGAGAGCCGGGGGAAGTTAAATATGGACGAGAAAATTAGAGAAGAGAAGAAGACGTAAGACTATAGTGGTGTCTGGTACAGTGAAGGAAAAATGTAGTAGAGGGACGGAACATTGAGATGGAGAAGTCGCAAGAAGTTTTGTACATAGAAGTATAAAGCCGGAGAAGAAGAACTTATAAAGTAGAGAAAGGCAAAAGTAATGAGTAGAGAGGTGGCAAAGAATAGTGGATCCAAATTACAATAAAGTGGTATAAATGGATAGGGGCGGAAGGAAGCCGGGGATATTTTACGGTGGTGAAAAAGGGAAAAAATTGCAGCAAGCTGGCCCAATTTAGAGTAGGGGAGGGAGCAATGGATGTGAGGTATTGGGAACAAGAGCAGAAAAAGTTGTGTAAGGTGTGTGAATGGAAGATTTGACCTGGGAGAGATGACTCTTCGGAACATGTCGAATGGTTGAATGGATGGATCGTAGAGAAATGGAAAAAAGAGTGTTTTGAAGAGAGTGAAAGAAGTTTTAGATGAAGAGAGCAGTAAATTGGAATGGATAAAAAATCAAAAAGTTACAGTAAGAAAAGAACGTAAGGAACTCTGTGTTGAAACTGGTAGCGGAGATTCCAGACGAAGAGGTCCAAAAGTATTCATTTCACAATGATTTTCAATGTTCACTTTGAAATCAATGGGTCAATGCATAGAAATGATACGATTGGATTTTGCACGACTTTAATCAACGACTGCAAACGGAATCCAAACTTTGCGATGCAAGTTTGCGCATTCAGTAGGGAGTCAAGTCGTGAAGTATAACTGATATATCACCCTGTCAATATCATTTAAAACGTTACGAGTTGCATTTCTTGTTTGTTTCGACTCATCTGTCACATGCCCCAATCGAGCCTGACGTGCAGAATGAACGAGGAAATCGGCACGTGTTGAAATTATATGTGCGCGCGTTGTTGGTTCAAAGAGTACACTATCGCCATAATGAATTTTTGATATTTATTATGTGCAACAATAGTGTATTCTCCATAAATTGACGAGTTTGTGCCTACATATCAGATGAATACTATGCAAAAGGTTTCAAATTTCTATTGCTTTTCTGATGAAAATGGATGATAATGTAATAATTAACGTTAAAAAACTACTAATCATGTTAGATAAGGTTAGTCATTGATGAAACTTGTCAAGATGCAGTAAATTATTAACATGAATTTCATTACGGTTAATATCTTCAAGTCACATACGATCCAGGCGTCACATGTTATCAAATGTCGTCAACACGAATGGCTCAGAATTTCATCAAGCTTTCGCATACTATCAAATCGAAGTTTAATAAGACGAAAGACATCAAGTGTTCGCGAACTAAGTACATGTTGAATCATACGTATGTCAAAAAAATACCATGTAAATGTTTTTAAAACAAATGATTTTAGACGAGAGTCATAAGCACTAAGACATCATCTTGGCTACTAACATTAAGCAAGCTAAATGAAACAAGTACGGTCTATACGAGTACTATGAACACTATAGGGTGATCCAAAAAAATTAATGTTTTTTCTTAGTCTCATGTGAAAATATGTCAATTTATTATGTTTTAAGAGTCCCCTTCAAAGGGCAGCTAAACAAATCATGTTGAGGAGGTTCTATCGATACTTCAAAGTCAAAACAGCAACTGAGCATGTAAAGTGAAGGCAAATGTCATTAAGCAAAATTGTTTCCATTATAATTTGTTAAAAATTTGACTGAGCATTATTTGAGGTGATATTAGAAAGTGTGCAAAATTTGCAGAAGATTCACCGAATTAGATTTCGAGATATTGATTGTAAAAAATTCACTTTTTAATTTTTTTACGCCACCCTAATGAACACGCATTCAGTTGAGCATATGCGTTGACGGCCGAGGCTGTTTAAACAAATGTCATTATAAGTATGATTTATCAAACGTCGATAAATATTCATAAATCGGTATAGCCGGAATAGTTTGAAGTTGAAAGCAAATCAATGTTTGCCATTCGTGACTTTTTGGATCATTCCCCATATTCGCATCTTATTTTAGGCTCATGTTGCGTGTCGTGGAATCGTTTTGCTGTTAGTTGAGTTCCTTGAAACGTCACGTGATCCGTGCTCTATGGAAGCCTGCTCTTTTTGCATAGAGCCCTGGAAGGCTTCCTCTTCCTTAAGTTCTCGCTCAAAAGCCGACAGGCCATTTTTGCGAAGCTTCACGTCACCGAGAATCCTCTTTCATGATTTTATAGCGTGGAAGCACAGTTTCGCCTCATCACTGACTTCAAGTATTACGCCAACGTAGCGTGTTGGTAAGAACCTATAGCTAAACTTGAGCTAACATCGCCTGTGGTACATCCACCAACTTCCTCGATTGGGTGAATACTCATCGGGGATTTTCAGGCACCATTGACCCAAACCTCCACAAAGGTGTTGCTTCTTCTGACAGTATGCGTTCGTCATACGTGGACGTGTGCTTCAATACTTATTTGCACCCTCTTCGACGCCATATTACATTAAATTAAACATTCCGTCAGATTCCAATATAATGGACTTTAGGCAGCTATTCAAATGGTGTTTAGAAACTTTTTTACGCAATACGCAAATTTCTTTCGAAATTATTGATTAACGATTGTAAATTTCACATTTGTAGACGCGAAAGACACGAAAACTCTCAAGAGACCATTAAGGTAGAAAAGATCAATTAATTTTTCAAGACCAAGGTATCGGATGAGCTCAAAATTTTAACAGATTTTTTAGACATTTATAACTTGTACGATTGAAACAAGTTGTGATGCGGTGGATTTTCATTATATCTGTACCGGTTTATACTGATGTTATAAATATAATTAACATTAATCACTCACTTATTTACAAAATCACACGTCACATAGGATTAAAGACACTGTTAGAGACTACATACGTAATAAGGTTAACGGCGAATATGATGCGCCTTTTCTATCCCAAATCTCTACCTCTTTCAAATGACAGTTAGATACGAGGTCCAAATGGATAGGACTAAAAGAAAAAGGTTGATATTCGAGATTAGTAGGATCTTAACAGCCATTAAGCAGATGAAAATCTTCAGAGTCCATTAGTCTTTCGAGTGTAGAAAAGCAGATGAGTTTTATTAGGCTCAGTCCAATAGCGTAGGAGTCTTCTAAGAGAAACGAGATGACGAGGTAGCAGTTGGATAGGAAACGGAATTAGGCTACCTACGTAGGAATACAGCAAGCCCCACCTTTTCGTATACTCCTGTTCGTTTCTCGTTCCACTTTCTGCCTTAAAACCCAAGGAATCCTGGGGGCTTGCTCGTACGGTGCAATTTAGGGTGTCCGTGAATTGGCCTAGCGAAAATTGCTGGCGGTCGTTCCTCGGAGGAAAGCTCCAGGTACAATTCTCTGCGGCTGAGTTAATTTGTGAGAAACTCTCTCCGTCTCGCCACTCCTACAGCTTCTTACCACCCAGTCAATGGGACAAGAACTGCTCTATCCTCTTGCTGCCTTCTTTTTCTCAAGGCACTTTGGAAAGTGCGAGCTCACGATTCTTTTTCTGCCCCTTTTTTTATTGCTATCTCTCCAGTTCCGTTCATTTCCAGCACTTTTAGGAGCGTCTTCCTTGGAAATATATGAAGCCAACCGGGAGAAGTCGAGGCCAGGAGCTTAAGTACCACACACACATACATATACATATCCTGTCCTCCCTTCCCTTTCTATTCTCCTTCATCCCGGGCTACAAAAGTGGAACTACTCGGACTTTTTACTCAGAGTGGAGCCCTCGAGGGCGTGATTGAAAAAAAGGAAAATTATATCTCACTAGACCAAGCTCGTTGAAAAGCAAACGAGCGGACAAGTGATATGTTAAAGGGGAATGAAAAAAGCGAAAGATTTAGCTCTGTTATCCAATGACCGCAGGAAATTTCCAGTTCCATCACTCTTGCTTTATTTTCTTGAAATTTTTTCCTTCCCACTTGACGAATACAAAGAAAAATTTCTTCTTTGTTTCGCGCACTCGAGTTTCAAACCTATCCCAAGTATCTAAACATTTTACAAAGAGAAGGAAATGCCGCTGCAATCTTTTTTCATTCTTCTACCAGCGAACTTTGTAGTTTCAGTAGAAGTGACATTTTTCATCGGATAAGTGTTTTGGATCAGCCTTCTGTATTATGAACGCACGGCATGTGAAGGATTAATCGTCTTTATCGCCGTGACCGTGCTATGATGAAAATAAATGAATTCATTAAAATTCCACTATACTAAATACTATTAGGATTCTGTTGAAACAATCATTTGGATGACGGCATAATTTTTCAGTGGGCAGAAGTGAATTTTATCCATGCAAACGTTATTAAATGGATTCCATGTAAGCAAATGCCTTTGAAACCGTTGCCATCAAATACAATCCATTTAAGTAAACGTCATCAAGACAAATGCTATGAAGGCAAACACCCTACAAATAAAGCTTAGCTGGATCAATATTGTTAGCACTAATCAAGTGTATGCAAATGTTTTAAGGCAATTGTGCAAATGTGTTTCAAATAAGTGCCGTCTAGATAAATATTATCAAGACCGAATGCTGTTAAAATTAATTCCGTTGTAACCTTTCATTCGATTTAAAATCCATATCCTTCATGGTTCGAATTCTAACTGAATTTCAATTTATGATAATATAGAGATAACGAACTTTGCAATTTTGCAGATCAAGCAAATGTCCCTACAGCTTGATTTTAATTTCAAGAGAATTTGTGTTCGAACTGTAATAAAGAATTCGTTCGGGTAAAATTTGATTGGAAAGAGAAAAAAGATTTATTCATATATTTTCTAGAAATTGGGAATCAGTATTTCGCGAAGACACAGAAAGCAATGATTCTTTGTCCATGGCTACTTGAAATCTCCTTCGTTTGCCGATGGAAGTTAACAACGTCATTGGAAATCTGAGAAAATATAAAGTGCCTCATCAGAGATGCGAATCACTTCGGTTCGATTTTCCCTCGTTCGCTCTTACATTCTTTATTCCATTCTCGAACGACTGCTGCTTTCTCTTTCCGTTATCGTAATACGATTAAGCTTTCCATGTTCAATCTATGCTGATTTAAACATTAACCCGGTAGAAACCGTCTGTCGAGCGACTTGCTCCCTCGAACGTCATCGTTCTCGCTCAACTCCTCTCCTCGTTTATCGCGCTTTTCTCGATCCCGAGCTTTCGTTATGCAGCTGAATGAGAAGTCACGTCGAAGCCTTCCAGGGACTTCGAATCACTCGAGCTCAACGATAAAAAATTACTGGACTAGAAGAGCGGATAAAAAAAAATTGGAAGTTCCTTCGTCCCGCCAGATCTCGAAGGAACTTTTCATAAATTATTCTTCCGGGAAATCTGGACAGCTTTTTCTTTTTCATTCGTTGTACTGAAAGGTCAATCCTTCCGTTTTAGGACCGCTAACGAACATCAAAGTCAGTCCACCACCTCCAACTTAGAACGAAAATTACATAGATATCAAGTGTACATTCGGGAGGTCCTTCAAGCCAGGGCAACATCCTGAAGCCATAAAGAAAACAGGTGGAATTTCATTTGGCGAAATTCCTTCAGACTCGTTACGCCATACGAAGCCAAAAGACAAGTATAAGAGGCGAAAAAGAAACAAGAAAAAGGAGGAAAAGTAGCGTCGATAACGCTCCAGGATAAAAAGTCCTGCCTTATTTTATTTGAACCCTTATGTAGGGGGTGTCGCAAAAACGGTTGTAGATTATACGACAAATGTTCCGAATACGATTCTCAGACGTTTTTTGGTTTTCCGAAAATTCTGATTAATTCTAGATCATTGAATCTCAACCAATCAACAAGTGTCACGTATGGTTGAATACGACCATGGATTAGGTTTGACTGGTTTGCATTTTTCAACGATAATTCCTGACTTGTACATCGAATCTAAAAGTTTAGAACTCTCCATCCCGAAAGTCTATGAGAAATCTAATTATTTTTTTGATAACCCTTATTTACAAGACACCCTATATGCCCGTTACAAAGACCCTATACACACAGAAATGAGATGGGATGGATGTTGAGAGTACGAGGCAATGAAAACACGAAGTCAAGGCCCGAGAGGATTTTTATACGCTTCTCTCTTTCCTCTTTTTTCGCTGCTTTGACATCGTTGAGCTTTTTTTCACCCCGCTGGGTATCTTGGCTCGAGAAACCTTCGAATCTGACAATCCTTTCCCCAAAAAGTACACACATTTATCGAGTTCTTGGCGGGTGTGCGCGGGGGGGGCAGAAAGTTTTGAGGATCACGATCGGATCTCGACCCGTGTATCGACGGGATGCCAACTCGCGAGATGGGAGCTTGCGGACAAGGACGCAAGCTCAGGAAAGTGGGAAAGAGAGAAATTGGTGTGCGCGCGAGGGCGCAGCCGGCGCACACCGATGGCTTATTTGAATTCCAGATTGGATTATCTATCGGATTTGGATAATTGAAGGAATTCTATCAGTAACCCTTGGTGCTACCAACCCCCTCGGGCGGAAAGCCTTATCCCGAAAGCTCTCTCTGGGGGAGAATCTTCCTCCTCCGTTAGGCACATCAAGAGTGGAAGAGAGAAACACATGAGTACTGGATCCTCAGGTTCTCCGACGTTTTCCACTTTTTTTACATTCTTCCACCACCTAACCGGATCTTCAATCACCCCTAGATTTTTCCATCTATACAATTTTCCACCCCCGACCTACTTTTCCATCCATACTTCATATTTTCACCGCAGAATCTATCTTGCCTCCTGTACCGTTCGATTCTTCACCCTCAAATTCAACATTATTATTCAAAATTCGAATTTTTCATCGCTAAAACTAGATTCTTTTTACCGTCAACCCAAATTTTTTTTCACCCCTGTCCCATACGTCCTACTCATACCCCTTTTCGTTTTGTATGTCGAACGTCTTTTCCCCCGCCTTCAACCTCTCTTTTAATCCCAAGCAGTCCTTCTCCACTTGAAGCCCTTTCTGTATTTGGAAAACCCCAACCCTTATCGCCTTTTCGAATCCTCCATACCATTTTCCCTTTCACGTTCTTGTGTACTTTTTAAAGTTTAGATACAAGACTTTCCACGTATTCTCCAGCTGCACAAAATAATCTTCTCACCCTGTACAACCCTCTTTCCATCTTAACATGCCGAATTTTCGATATTTATTCGTTTAGTTTCACGGTACCTTAAATATCCTTCGATTTGGGTAGTTTTTGTGGAAAGGCACTCATTAGCTATGTACCGGAAGAGCGGGGAAAAAATTCAGGAACGTAAATCTTTGAACTTTTAATTCTTATCATCTTGTCCTCTCTTTGGGAGTAATAAAATGGTTTTTGGGGATCCGTCGCATATTTGGCCAGCGATAAAACGCGAAATGGTCTCGATTCGATCGAACGGTGCTTGAAAATTGAATGAATCTGTTAACAGCTTCCAGCGTCGGCCACAAAAACGGCAATAATTCGGAGGATGAGAATCACAGTGACAAGGAGACAGGGAGGAACGGGAGCCTCGTTCAATATCCGGACAACCTGAGGCTCGGGGATCTTTACTACTTTATCCTAGCACCAACCCTGTGTTACGAGCTCAATTTTCCACGCACAGAGAGGATTCGCAAGAGGTAATAACAGGAGAGAAAACTTTCACCCCTCGTCCTTCTCCGATCCTCTTTTTGTTAATGAATTTTTTTTTTCACCCCTTCCGATCCCCAACCCCTCCGTGACTTTTATCTTTGCAAACTCATTAATTAGACCACTTGGAAGTTTCTCTTTCACCGCTTCGACCCCTGCTTTTTTTTATTGCGAAAAATATCTCGATTTCAAATGGCTGGAGAAGCTCGAGAGATAAAAGATAAAATGGGGGAATGAATCAATAGATCTATAGGTGCGAGAAAACATTTTAAAAAAATTATGAAGGCAAGAGTACCGACGCGGCATTATAAGAATATGGTGAATGAAACCAGAGGCTACGTTGGATATCGAGCTTTCGTGTTTTCACCCTTTCGAAGTATTCTCTGTGAAAAAAGAGAAAAAGATTAGGGGAGGTTGAGAGGAAGAAGAAAGCTCGGAGGCTTCTTTGCCTGAGCTTAAAAGCGGAGTAGAGAAAAAAATCTTGAGAGAACTCTTCGTATCCTCCCAATTTTTCTTTTTTTTCGTCTTTTCGTTCTCCTCTCCATCGCCCTCCTGAAGCTTCTTTAGACGGAGCATTCATGCACAACAAGACTTTGCACCGTTCGTCTTATTTCTCTTCTTTTTCCTTTTCATTTTCTCCTCTGGCAACATTCGTGTACTTTTTTGTGCATTCCTTTTGTTTACTTTTTTTTAGACTCGAAGTAAGATGGGTCAGCTTTGGCAAGTGATTTTTTTATACTTCTAATTTTCGGTACTTTTTTTTTAATTCTCGGCTTCTAGCACTCCAATTTTTTTGTTATTGTTCGGTTTGAGAAAAAAGCCCAGAGAGGTAAATCCTCAGTGAAGCTTTTTCATTATTTAAAAGACAGTTTGCGAGGATTTTGGGATTTTATCATTTGCAAGTTGATGATAAATTTTGTCGGAGAAGGAGAAATCGAAATAACGGAATAGAAGCAAGGATTGTCGAATTTTAGGAGGCTGAAAAATATTTTTTTTATACATTCCTTTTTTTGAGTACGAAGAAACACGAAAACAAGAAATTTAGGAAAGTGAAAAAAATTGTAAATAAATTACTTTACATGCGAAATATCATACAAATGTACTAGATCCATGACAATAAGGGGGGGGGGGTTGGGGGGTTGGAGCCTTATATCCTACATATAAGCATATTTTTTTCTTTTGTCTGTGATAAAAAAACTACAACTACTGAATCAGAGGTGGCAAGAAAACGGTTCGAAAAAAAAAATCCGGAAAAACGGAGTTTAACTTTCCAGTGCGATTTTGTGTGTGGCTCGCTCGATTCTCGGGATATACGTTCCTGAATTAGATTCGAGTGGAGCTCCATTGTTGGCTCTCTTATGTTTGCAATCCTGAGGAAGCGAAGGAAGGAGAAGTAGAAATGTTCTCCCTCGATCTTTCTCTCTCCTCGTCCTGTCTCTTTCCCGACTGCAGGAAGCTCAGGGTGATGTATTCTCGTTGTACTTCCGGTTTACTCTGTCTCGCACTTCCTGACTCGCAGGCGAGGTCCTCACCCTTCGTTTGCACTTTTCGCCCCTCTCTGAATTCTCTCCAACCCCTCGTCTATTACTCGAGAACCACCAGGCACCGGTGAAGCTTCTTTAAACCGAAAAGCTCTTCGGGAAATCACGAAGAAGCTCCGCTCACTGTCTTTACTTTCGTGAGGGGGATGGAAATGTACCGCGAGAACGATACGACCTGAGGATAGCGAGGAAACTACCTCAACCAATCCCTAACTTGTCTCTTCTTCCCATTTCTCAAAGTTTAACACGAATTCTTGAAATACGCACCTGAACATCCATCCCTTACCTGCCTCCCTATTGTTCCACCTATCGTCTGTTCCATGGTCTCGAAGATGAAAGAAAATTTTTTAAGAAATATGATAATTTTTTCACCCTCTTTTTCATGCGCCCGCTTCTTTTATTTTTAATATCGATGATTTTGATATAATTCTTAAAATGAAAATGTTTGAAAAATTTATCTAAATTGCTTGACAGAAATTATATGTTTTGTTTGTTTTTTTTTTTCATTCACTTTCAAGGTTTCTAATGAAGCGTATATTCGAGGTGTTCGTTGGTTGCCAGGTGGTCATGTCTCTCTGCCAGCAGTGGATGATACCATCGGTGAAGAATTCCCTTATTCCATTTAGCGTGAGTACCTGTACAGGCTATTATTCCGAATCCTTCGTAGCAAGGAGCGCAAAGCTCTCCTCTCCCCCCCACCCTTTTCGTTGTCGTATATATGAACGAGGCTCACAGGTTCACGTGTGTGCGCTTTTCATCGAGCACGTGTTGGTCCCCGTACGATAATCGAGCACGTGCAGTGTGTTCATAATGAAGGAGAACCGTTTAGAAGCTTGTGGTTTACGACTGTACAGGAGCGAATACACGTAGACGAGAAATAACTCGAAAGCTCCAACAGGGGGTGGGCGAGGACGAGGGGGGTGGGGGTAAAAAGAGGAAGTTGAAAGGGAAGAAAGGGTGTATTAAAGCACATAAGGTAGACGAGTGTGAGCGAAAGAGAGGAATGAAAGTAGCGGTAAGGGTTGAGGGAGATGGAAGGGTGTATTAAAGCACAGGTACGAGAGGTAAAATGGGACGTTGAAAGGTGGTCAGACAAGGGTTGAAGCAAATGGGTACGCAATCGAATTCTCTCTTGGCTACTCAGCTTCAATCCCCACCATCCTATACTTGTAACCTCTACGACACCGTGAACAACTTGTACTCCCCGTAGTTTGTAAAGTGCTTAATCGCGAATGCGAAAGTTCGGAACGACCTTTGCCTTGAGGATGCTCCGATAACGTATAGAAAAAAATGGAAATTTTTTGTTTCAATGTATTGTGGGAAATCCACTTAAGGTTGTACCATCTTCCGAATACACCCTCAAATCGAAATTTCGGAAAGTTGTTTTTAAAATATATTACAAAATTCTGCACATTAGAAATCGGTTCACTTTATGGGTCAAAAGATATACAGAATGCTAAGATTTTGTTCTAATTTTTGTTTCGTGAGGAAAAATCACAAAATTACCCTCAAAATGCAGTCCAGATATTGAATTTTTGTTCATACATTTTTTTCGTACCTTTTGTGCACATGAATAATGTTAATAATCAAGTTTAACCAATTTTTTCCGGATTTTTGTTTTTTAGTTATTTAAAAAAATAAATAATATAGAAATTCGCAATAAATCGTTAAAAAACTGTTGAGCATCATTCTGGATAACATAATAAGAAATTTCAAAGTTCTAACGGAGAAACAAAGGTCGAATTTTATCAACGCATAGTGGACAAGTAACTTTTGTCAACGATTGTACCGTTCGTGCATCCTTAAAATGAATGCCCAAAATGTATAAAGTATTTTGGTATGATAAGACAAAGTCAATTTAGATCAATTATCGGATTTTCACTTTGAGAATATTTTTTCGTTGACGATATTTATCTTTGCACCAATGATCTTGTGTGAGATTTAGTAAAAGCCAAACTAAAACGATGCAAGCACGAGAATATATATTCAGTATCGCGCTGTATGAAAGTCGATAAGTGGGTTTAGATTTTATGGTATATTGAATTATTGGAAAGTTATATACGCGCACACCGTCCATTTCGAGTAAACCTTCCATCGAACATGATGACGAAACTTTTTTGCAGTGTTATAAAGCTCAAGTTGTTTGGGACGTCAGATATAAAATTTTACGAGAGTCAACGATAAAAGACTTTTAGTTTCATAGAATAACAATCCCCTTTTTTTCTGACAATTTTCTTCTTTACTAGAAATAAAAGTCAGCAACGCGATGTCAGCTTGATCAAGAATGATTGCTTCAATTTTACACTTTATTTCTAAACGCAGTAAAAGCTATTCCATTATTATATTCTGTCGAATTCATCTCGAATCTAAATTCCGATCAACTTATAGGCACGAAGGAAACTCGTGAATTCTAGTTTTTCGAAGAGAGAAAATTCATTGGTTCGCTAATCACAAAAGTGAAAATTAAGATCCACGGTACCATCCAGACTTATCCAGTAGCTGCTTCGTATACAACCGTATGAATTGAAGTTTAGCGACATTGCGTTAGAATGCACAAGTATGCAGAATTCGAGTCTTAAGCCATCCCTTTGTGCATCCATGTACCATCTACGTCATTCCAACGCTCAAACCACGAAACTTCTCCTATTCTCTTTCCTTGCATACTCGAATAACTTTCAGTAAGCGAGAGAACTCACCCAAATGCCTTCGACGCATTGCACGGATTCATGAGTGTGTACGTAGATTCACCCAAAGTGAAGGTGTCGTAATGAATCAACCCATGCGAAAAATTCGCGAACGCAAAGTCATAGATGCGTTTTATAGTGATTGCGTAGCGGTAGTTTTATTCTGTGATTAATGCGCAATGTCAGAAACGTCGTGGCATTGATGCGCAGCATAGGGTTGTGTACGAGTTGGGTATGCGCAACCATTCAATCGTTGCATAGTTAGTGCGCAGCTGTAACCGCTTTGTATAGCTATTAGAATGAGGCTCACCGACTATACAATCCTTTTACAACCTTAGGCTTGAAACTATATGGTTATGTTTTTAGGGATATGGATCCATAGTTGTTTTTGTTCTTGAGGACATTCTTGCGGACCCTGTGAATCCAAATCAGCAATAACTGAGCATGTAAAGTAAAGGCAAATTTCATCAAGCGAAATTATATTTAAGAAAATTTTTTGGAAATTGGTGTTGACGTTCTTTGACATTATATTGAACAGTGTGCAAAATTTTTAAAATCGAACTTTGCTATTATCTCTGAAAATCAACATTTTTCGAAGAAAAAAAAGAATCACGTTTTTCTCTTCCCATCAAAGAACAATGTGATTCTGTTGTTTTTTTCGGAAATATTAAAACTCTGAGAAAATAGCAAATCCGTTTTGCATCTGTCCCTCTCGCACTCGTAGGGGTTGAACATCACCTTAAGGTGGTTCGACCGCAAAAATTGTTTTCTTACGAAAATTTTGAAAAAAATACGTATATGTTTTGAATGAAAAATTTACAAATTGATTAATAAAAGAGAAAAGTTATTCTACCGTCTAGTTTTTTAGTTATTCGATTTCGAAGTTTTGTGATTCTTCCATTTAAATGCGTGTTAAACGCAGTAAAAAAATACGCTTTTCAAAATAACTCAAAAAAGGTTCTTACCATTTTCATAGAAAAAAAGGAGATGTTAGAGTACTTCGTAAAGAATATTCAGAAAAAAAGGAGATTTTAGAGTACTTCGTAAAGAATATTCAGAAAAAAATGAGCTTGGTTTACCATCTAGTTTCGGAGAAAAAAATTATTTAGTGAAAATCACATACTTATTTCAGTGAGAGAATTTTCAAGGTTCGCAAAATGGCAATGCAATGATTTTCAAAAATAAATATCTCAACTTTTAGACGGTCGATGTCCTTAACGTGATGTTTGAAGAGGAATATTGGAGGTATTTTTAAAATGGTAAGAAAAAGCTCAAATTTTGTAGACTTTTTGGAAAATATCAAAAAAATCTTAGTGCAAAATTTTTGAATGATTCACTCAATGGTCTCAAAGTTACAAGCTTTCAAACTTTACAAAATTTAACATTATATCTTATGGAAAATTCATAAAGAGTTTCTAAACACTAACCAAAAAACACACTGTTTAATAATACATTTTTTTAAAATTTCTTCAATTAAATCCCAAACATATGCTTCAATAACTCTGTGCTATTAATTTTACAAACAACTTTGAATTACCGTGAAATAATGATATTCAAAATACTCATTTTTTACGCTTCTACCACGCTTAATTCTTTAACCACCCAACGGATGTGTACACAAGTGTGGTAATATGCCTCAAGGCGCATATACGTAGAGGACCTACAGGTTTGCAAGTCCGGTTGCATATATACAGGCGTTCAAATTCAGTAGCAAGACCACAGGAACAAAATGTATCAGCATATTTACAAAGACAACAAATTTTAAAGTGCACAAGCGTTGTTATATGATGGAACGTGCCCGATCACGAGATCGGGATGAATGCACGCACAGCACGAGAATATGAATCGTAAATTATAAGCGAGAAGATCAACGACGTAAGAGGAAAGTGACGCGGATGACGGAAAAACTAGCTTATCGCATGCGGTACAGATTCTGGGGAAATCGAGTCTTGCCTATCTCAGACTTCCGGTTGTGCTTCGCGTCATTGCAAATTCTTTGATCCTTGTTTGACTTTCCGGAATTTTTAAGCAGAGAAAGTAGAAAGCGTTATTCTTCTACAGATTATCCTATCGCTTCAATCTTCATGTATTTTCATTAAAAATATTTTTTTTTTCATTTTTAATGTTAAACATTAAATATTCATTTGACAACATGCAGTGATTTTATTCAAAACCGTAACTTTTTATTTATTTACATATGTATATATTAATTAAATGATGAGCTGAGCCTGGGGCTTCATAATGAAATTGTGTCCTCTTATTATTATACATAATATCAGAATTATCTTTACACAGATGTAAAATAAATGCAAATTGTATATTTTGTCAGACATATAAAATGCGCAATTTTTCAAAAAATTTTTTTTGCACAAATTAGCATGGAATATAATGCAACGAAAAGCAAATCAAATACGAACTTAATAAACAAACGTTGAGCATTTATCGTTATATTTGTATGAATATTCCTCACCGGATCTATTTTCCCTGTTCTTTCACATCCCAGATGGCAATGATTGGCTTTATCTGCAAAATTGAAGCCCGTCGAATGTTTCACATTTCCATAATTACGCTATCACTAACTTTTCAATTACAGAATATGTCATGGCATAAGCTCGTTACTGACTACAAAAAAACCATGGATAATTAAAAGCAGATAATTATTTTCTCCAACATCGTTAACAACGACGTTACAATATTGCGTCTTTGATATGATAAGATTAAAACAAATTAATTATCCTGAATTTCTACAGTGGCATAATAATGGCTATGAACGGTTTCACCGATGAAATCATTTCCAATAAGCGTTTCTGCATGAATAATAGAGTGTCGGTATACGCTAAAAATGATTGCCATTCCTCGTGATGATTGAAATTCTTTAAACAGTTCGATTGAATTTTTTTTTTAATTTTTGTTGAGTTATAATGAATATTAAATGAGAGAAAAAAATAACTGACCACCTGATTTAAAATTCTCGCGTGTTGTTGGTAAACCCACAAAAATCTCATAATATTCAAACTCGTGAAAGAGCAGCAAGAGGAAATTCAATGTGAGTTGAGAAATTGATGAAATATTGCATCGGTTTTTCCGTGATGGACTGATAATCGTCGGACGTACCTGTGACCGCTCACACGATCCATAAATAAATGGAAAATCGCGAGCAAGGGAAAAAAGCGCTAAAAGCGTTTTCTTTTCATTTTTTTTCTTCCACATCTACCGTTAAATAATATCCGGACAACGAAGCAGCATAAAAAAAGTACTTCTACCACGGTTAATCGTATTTCATTGGTGCATAAGTGAAATCCTCAAAAAAAAAAATTTGTTATTTATAAAAATAACTGAAATCACATTGTTATTGTTAATATATAAAGTGAAGTAATAGATCGTTTTTATGTACTCAAGATAACTCGAACGATGGTGGAAATTGAGACGAGATTTTTCTTTTTATCCCTTCACCTGGCGCGGCCGGGGTCCTGCGGCTGCCAGGGCTCTAATTTATCAAATAATTTTATAATATTTTGGGCGCCAGCTAGTTAGACCGGAGAACCAGCACTCCGTGATATCCGTTAGAGACTTTTCCCTCAGGGGGGGGACGTTGGGGACCCGAGTGAAAAGAAGAGCACGAGAGATGCCAGGAATTCGAGGTACGGAAAACTTACCTTTTCTTTTGTCAATCTCCGTACAGCCTCGTTCGCTTCGTCAACTTTTTCTTCTTTCTTTCCCTCACTCTTTCTTCTAACATTAATTTACTTCCTGATAATTATAATTACTTGTGACAAAACTTTGATTTCTAATTGTGAAATTTGACAAAATTATTAATTCTAAAGCACGACAGAATTTGTTCGGGGTCTACTCTCTTCGAAGATCGAAGCGCTTCTCTTCGTTACGGGAGTCCCGGTCTCTCCCCTCTCTCTTCTAGGCTGTCCGTCTTCGTTAAAACCCGAATTTTGACGAATCGATTATTAATTGTTCGCTCGCGCGACTCGAGCGGCTACTTACACTGCCCTCTCGATCTTCGGGCGCTAACTTTATGATGCCGAGTCGTTCCCTCTCTCTCACACTCACGGCCAGGCGTCGACGTCGAGGAATTCAAAAAGTGAACCCCGTCACAAAATCTGAATATTTAATCAAACACTAATAGCACTCTAATGCATCTGTGCAAATTTCAACCCAATTCATTAAACCGTTTGAAAGTTATAATTGAATATCTAAAGACCCGGTAGTGTCTTGACGGCAAGTAATAAAAAAAAATCATGAAAACGCCGTGTCTTATTTACAGTGAGATTCAATTTTTTCGATCTTTTTTTGCAAATATTTCCGAAACCATTCGCTTAACTTCAAATCTGAATCATTTATATAAGTTTGTAATAAAATAATTGAATATCTAAAGACCCGGTAGTGTCTTGACGGCAAGTAATAAACAAAATCATGAAAACGCCGTGTCTTATTTACAGTGAGATTCAATTTTTTCGATCTTTTTTTTGCAAATATCTCCGAAATCATTCGCTTAACTTCAAATCTGAATAATTTATATAAGTTTGTAATAATTCAAGGTCATGTTAAATGACCTTGAAATCAGAGTACGTTATCCTTCAATCAATATGCAACAATTAACAACCTTTCTTAATATACATGTGGGTGCGTGGATGTTTGTGTGTGTTCAGGAATACTAGAGCGAGTGCGTGCAAAAAGGAATGGATTAGACGCGATGGTCGTAAACGGGGAAAACCGAGGATTTGAGAATGCGAGTTCGAAGCGTGATTGTTTTATGGAGGGTGCAGTGTGAGTGTCTCAAAGAATGAATGCGCCAAGTGACCATTTCCAAAAAAGGAAAAAGTGTGCGTCTTTGGGGTGAGAGTGAGAAAGATGAAAAAAGAAAGAAAGACCGTGTGGAAGGATAAAACGAGGAGACGAATGCAAGGGCGAGTTCAGTTGATGTCCGAGTTGCGAACGAGAGCCTTCGGGCAGCGATTGTATTTGTATATTTTTGTATTTTTTTTTTAATAATAATTATTCGTTTCAAGTCAAAACCCTCTGATCTGCTTTCCCACTGATCCTACATACATTAGCTCAAAAACCGCTTATTACGGAGATACACTAAAAGAAAAAATTCGTGATTTGATTGTACCGCGACAACTACCTCAACAGAGAGTAAAGTCAATTTTTTTCAAAATATGAAACAAATAAATGCGTATAAAACAAAAAGAAAATCTTAATATCAATCTATTAAATAAAAAATACAAATTTGTTAATATTAATATTTTTTATATAAAAATGTTTGTTTGAAGATGTCGTAAAAAGGTTTGGGCACCGTTTAGTCTTATTCATTGCAATCTTTTGTCCAAACATAAGGCTATTTTCCACAAAAAAAGCAAAACAAAGTCTGACCCTTGACATTGATATTTTAGGGCTCGCGAGAAGTCAAAAGAGAATTCCGCTCTCGGAGAAATTTATCTGGAAAATAAAAAGAAGCAGACGATTCTCGAGAAACAAACGTGGATGATAAAATATAAGATGAAACACGCCTTCTTTTTTATATACCTTTTTCTACCCCTGTCTCGGAACTCTTGAATTCTTTTTTCAGTACATTCTTTTTAGTTTACGTGTTACTTTTTTTCTTACAAAAAGTCGTACATCACTCTGCAGAGGATACAAGCGCAAATAGCCCTGCGGGACCAACAGATTTTTTTTCCCTTCCTATGGTCTTGTCTTCTCATTTTTATTATACAAATTTTTATTCAAAGAAAGGGAAGGAAACTCGAGAAAGAAAAGTGAAACTGAATATTTTGAGAAACAGTTTGCTAGAGAGTTTTTTAATTTTTAATTCGTAAAAGAATCGCGAGATTATTTAAGATAATAAATGATACGAATAGACCAAATAATAAACAAACAAAAGCAAAAAAATATTCAATGAAGTAATTGAGAAATTTCTTTGAATTTCAATTGATCAGAAACTCGCGAAATTTCTTAATTTAGTAAATAAAGGGATGAAATGTTGAATCGCTTGGAGAAGAGGGTAACGTCGTTGCGGTCAGTGGAAAATGTCACGTGTCTTATTTTCCCTAGGGAAAAAGTGGTGAAAGGTTGCCTGGGGGGCTTGGAGAGTAAAAAAAGAGAAGAAAAGAGGAAAAATAAAAAGAAAGGGACAAAAGGAGACACGGGAAAAATTCGCGTAAGGTCAAAAGGGTCAGAGGGTCGGATTATCGTGTCATATACACGGGGTTGAATCTTCGCTGTTTTTCTTCGTTTCTCTGTAACACAAGAATACAATTCTTTCTTAAGATGAGTTTCACTTTTTTTTCGTTTCTTTTTTTTTCATTTTTTTCATCTCGTTCCGTCCTTCTTTGTCAGCGGAACGCTCGAAGCGTTTTCTTTCCTCTAAAGGGACAGACCGATGAAGCAATTTCACGGAAAACGCCCTATCGTTTGAAAGCAATGAATTATTTATAATTTTTCAAAAACTTTTACTTTACATTTTTCTCTACAGTTTCACTGATCTTTCTTTTCGGAGAATTTCGCTCGATGCTGTTGAACTTGTATTGTATTATTTATTTATTTTTTAATATACATATTAAACATGATAATATCGTCTAAATATGTTTTTTATGGTTATAACTTTGTTTAATAAATTATTGTCATCATAATATTTCCTTATAGTTTAAAAAACGAGCAAACATTTTTTTCGCAATTTTCCTTCCCGAAACTCTTGTTTTTCTCCAGTGCTTTAATCCTTAGACGATTCGTTTTTTTTTCGCGAAACGCGTGTATTTTCCCACGCGGCTGACTCGTCCTTTCCCCTGCCGCGTGACGCGCCATTTTCTCTCGCTTTTATTTTTTCCTGCCTCGTCGAGACGTTTCAGCGAGAGGAGAAAAATGTAAAGAGCAACGAAACAAGAAAAAAACAGCTGCGAAAAAAAAAATTCCTACTACTCTCGAGAGAGTGGGAATTTTTTTTTGCCTTTCGCCACTTTCTCTCGTTTGCTTTCTTATACATGGCGACGACAGCGCCACCCAACGTTCGCGATTTGTACCTTTCGTCACTCTTATTTTGTAATTAAACGTCTTCGAATTTTAAATCCCTTTTCTTATGTTTTTTGTATATATTTAATTCTATGTTCATAGAATAGATTTTCAATTCATTTTGTGTGAATATGACAAAAAATGCAGAAATTTTTTTTTTTGTTATTTTCAGAACATGGACGTCGCTAAAGCCTTGGAACGTCTTCTGAAACTTGCGGTAAGGAATTCGTCTTTTTTTTCTATTCTTCACTCATTCAGTAGGCTATTTTAAAATGAAATAATTATGCAGTCGTTTTACTGCCTATTTGGGGAGGAATTGAAGGTATAATCCTTGTCAAAAGTATGTTCAGATCGAAACGTTTGCGAATTTTTAACTTTGCAATTTTTTAGAGGGGTGAATTTTTCGGGTGCTAGCTTGCAATAACAGTTAACAACTTTGGATAATTAATTAAAACATTTTAGTAATTAGCATTATACATATAAACAACTGAAATTACAAAATTTAGTGAAATGCTTTCGAATTTTGTAATCACAATTGAACATAAAAAACATAAAAAAAAGTTTTACGGAGATGGTATCATTTTTTGTTTATGTTTGGAATACCTATACGAAGTTTTTGTAAAACCCAATCCTAAATTTTATAAAGATTTGAGGTTCATAATTTTAAACCCATTTAGTGAATAAAATCAGGCCCAAGAGTTTTTTAGATATTTTCGAACTATTCAAAATTGCATTTTTTCTTATTTTAAAAATACCTCCGATTCCTTTTTAAGAATACAGCTTTTATTTATACGCAAAATATTTAGCTATTAAATCAGGATCACGGATCGGAGACTAACTTTTTAAAAATGTGATTTAATTTTGCATTGCTTATCGGTGAAAAATTACGTCTCTGAAAGCTCTCGTTGTTTACTCGAATTCCTGACTCATTTCCCGAGTCGACAAATGTCGTTTTCGTTCCCCGCGTCGTGAAAATTAAATATTTATTTTGGCAAGAAAATTAATTTTCTCTTTTCCCGGAGACCTCTTATTGACTTTCAGAGGAATACATGTTACTCGAAGTTCAAGCTAATCGCTTTTTCCTACCGTCAACTTTTTCATTGCCCCAAGGATTACGGGTCTGGATTTTTCTTTCTCTTCCTATCTTTTTCTCTCCTCGCGGTAAAAGCAAAGTTTTTTTTCTTTCTGTGACAAGTGCACAGAAAGAAAACGAATGCTTGAATTTTACCTGAGAATCGAATATTCTTTTTCGACCTTTTTCCATCGATTCTGTTGTTTTTCACTTTAAAAAAAACATGAAATAATGGTGAAATTTCATTTTAAATCTCTGTTCCAAAAGCTCAGAATTTTTCGGACTCACGTTTCGCGCATACATCACTTTTCGCCTGCTGGCGCCTTATGGCGACAGATTAATCCGGAAGTCGTGTCTTCGTCCACGAAAAATTTATCGGTATATCATCTTTTGCTCTCGTTTTTGTTGTCATAAAAAATGTCTCATAACGAAGGTTTAGTTTTAACTTTTCTGGACGAAATTATGCTGTTTTGAAATTTTATATCCAGCAAGCGGATATTTGGATTCAAGGGATGGAGAAGAAGCCCAGAAAAAACATTGAGTTCTCAGAATGTAATGCAGTGCGGAAGGTCCTGAAAGAATGAGGAGGAAATAAACATATCGTGAAGAGACAAGCGATGAAGAGACAGAGCTTGACCACGACCTTTGTGACCTCCGCACACTATTATGTCCTTTAGACAGAAACGAGAACAAAAAAAGATCAACGACGAGTAAAGAGATAAAAGATCGTTACACTATCCTCCGGGATAGCTTGCAATATTTTTTTTTCATTCTTGTCATATTTGTTGACTCTTTGCGTATTTGTCAAATTTTTTTATGCTCGGTGAGCTTTCTCATTCCTGAGCTTTTTGTCCTCGTTGACCTCGTTCATCTTTATTTGCCCTTTCATTGATTTTTATATTTTCTCCGTAAGCTTTTTTATGTTTTAAAATGTTTATAAGTGAGCTTTATAAACTCGGTGACCCTCTCGTTGTCCTTGAAAAACATTCTCCGTCAATTTTTAACCTCCGTAGATTTATTTTCCTATTTTAACCGGATCTTTTGATTTGGATATCAATAATAAGCTTATCCAACCTCGGTGAGCTTTTTTCCAATTCTCCTCTTCGCTCCTGCTGATGTTTTCACCTAAGATTGTGCAACCCCTTGTCGAGCTTTTTTTCATTTTTCTCGAAGTTTCACGCTTCCGTCGAGCTTTTTGTCATGTCCACGTTAAGCTTTTCGTCCATGTTAAACTTTTTCCTTTTCTCCCTATCGAGTTTTCTCGACCGTGTCGGGCTTTCAACCGCCCTTCCCCGTCGACGCTCTTCCCATCGCCGGCTCTCGTTCACGGTTGTACAGAACATGAGCTTTAAAGCGCAGTCACAAATAAAAAGATAAGAAGATGAAGACACAAAAAAGGAGGGAGATCGGATTGGAAATGAAAAGGTGAAAATGCGGAAAAGAAAAGGACAAAAAGGGTGTTCTCAGCTGCACAGAAAATCAGAATGAAATAACTTCCAAATTGCCTGCAACAAATATGAACTGGAACGTTTCTCAGTCCCTCGGTGTTTTTAGTTTTTCCGTATCATGAATATGATTTCATTTCTTTTTTGTTTTTCTTTTCTCTTTTTTTTCGCTCTGTTTCTATTTTTTCTATTCCTCTTTTTTCTTTTCAATTCATTTCTCTCATTCTCGTTTCTTATCACAACTCCGAGTGTCTTTTAACTCTACCGAGTGCCCAACTATTTCATATCATCATCAGCATAATCAGATTCTCGAGAAAATTTCGAATCAAAAAGTTCCGATGCACTATTTTTATTCCTCGCATCGTTAGAGCATTTTCGAGCGTTAAACTGGAGCCAATTACAGACACGAGAGTCAGGTTACCATGCGCTCGTTTTACGCAGTGTGTTCATTGATTGGCTGAACTTCATTTTTCTAATAATCTTTCACGATTCACGCTGATCGTGAAAAACACGAAAATAAATTTGACTCGATATTTCATCGCAATCCATTTATTTATTATTGAGATACGTGCTGTAGGGACACCCTGTATAAGTTCTTTTCACGATCTTATTTCAACCCTGCTTGTTTCTTTCTCCTCCCCCTGATGAGTCCTTTCCGCACCGGATGTTTCCTTTCTTTCTCGCTTTTTATTTTACAGTTGACTCGTTCCACTTCCTCTCGCTTTCCTTTTCGTTTTTTGTTTTTCTTTCGCTATTTTTACACCTTTTTTCTTTATTTACATCGATTCCACTCTCTTACTTTTGAATTGCACATTATTTTAGATTGTTAACTCTTTAAGGTAGTTTTTAAATAGTTCTTAGGATTTTATTCGAATTTTGCACAAATCTTCTTTGATATGAGCTGCATACGTGTGTCAAATTTTAAGAGGGTTCACTTCGTAGATAGCGAAATATGTATTGTTAAAAATCATTATTTTCAATTTTCTCTCATAAGAGCACCGATTTTCAATTCTAAATAACTTGATTCTTAGATGCTGAAAAGTTTTCAAACTTTGCTTGGCTTTTATTAGTACTTCAAAGAAGTTTTCTCTAGTTTATTTTTAAAAATTGTAAGATTTGTTTTTCACGATTTTCATGTATACGCAGTAATTCCAGGTCAAATTAGATGACCTTGATTTTCGAGTATGTTGTTCTTGAGTCAATTTACAACTTTTCTTAATAAACATATGCTCAAAAACCACGCGGTATGAAGACAAACTAACAGCAGATCTATCTAATTTGACTGTATCTACAGAACTACCTTAAGGGGCAAGAGCGCTACAAATTTTTCCAAATATATGAAATAATTTTTTTTATTTTTTTTTAGAATTGGACATCACAAAATATGGAGCAAAAATTAATTAACCTGAAAATTTGTCCATTTTGTCGATACTCGAATATACCTCTGCCTCTTTCTTGTTGCGACTATAAATGAGCAGAGAGATAGACAGAGTTAAATCGGACAAAGAAAGATATGAAGAGAAGGATATTGTAGTTCAATTTTACGCTATTTTTTATCAAAAATAAAATAATTAACACATGCCTTTCCTAGTTAAAACTGAAATAAGTGATGTAAGAAAAACTATCATGAAAATTAATTTTTCGTTTATTTCGTCAATTAATTGCTGTGCACTGCTTTTTTTAATCATGCAAATTTTAAATGGTTAGAACGAGTTTTAAAATTCGTTCAAAGGAAGATACGAACTATTCAAATTTTTCTTAATAAATTTTTTGCATCATTTTCACTTCCTCAGATTCCTAATCACCTGATGTGGCTCTGTTTCTTTTACCTCACATTTCACTCGTATCTGAACCTGATGGGAGAACTGTTGCACTTTGCTGATCGAAACTTTTATCGGGACTGGTGGAACGCAAACAATATAGATACTTTTTGGCGAACGTGGAATACTCCTGTTCACCAATGGGCTGTCAGGTATTATGAATAATTCGATTGAATAACAGAAGTATTTTAATTTTTTTTAGTCCTTAATTCGGAAATTGATACTTTTTTGTTACATGATGAATCACTTTTCTTAAACTTTGATTAAAACATATTACTTGCTAATTTAAAAATCTAGGATAAGAAAACAAAATTCGTAGATTTTAATTTAGAAATAGTGCGACTCAACAAAATAGGGGAGAAGTACCACCAAAAGGAAACAATCGTCAACGAATTAATATCGAACCCAACATTTTTTAGAATCGAAAAAAATTAAATAAAAAAGATTTAGAATTAATTTTTTAGCCAAATTTGAGTAAAGAGTTTTTTCAAAAACGTAATTTTATTACTTTATTTTCTATTTTTATCACTGAAGCGTGTTTTTCTGCTCACGCTTTCGTCCCAAATGAAATTTCTCAAGCGAGGATTTTCGTCTCGAGCTCTCTGAGCAAGGACTCGTTAATAGTGTTTCCTTTCAGTCGGGAAAATATGTTTTCTTCAATTTCCCTCGACCGGAGGATCGCTAGCTGGGTATTCGAGTATTTTCGCGTCGCCGCCATGTGTCCTCGTAATTTCTGTCTCGAAACACGCTTTTTTTCCTCGCTCCACCGCGAAAAAGATCCGTTCGAAATTCCTCATGCCCTCTCTATTTCTTTTTTCCACGTGTTTGGTTTCTTGTTCCTCACATTTTTCCTCAACAAATTATCCCTCGTACATGAGGAGCTTTCGATTTTTTAAAAGAATTTTATCTTTTTAGTAGAAAAGGAAACCTGTTTGAATTTTCTTTTGATTACATTCGCAATCCCTCAATAAATCGTACGAGTGCGAGGATAAACTGGAGATTTTGTGAGCTTACAATTTTTTAGAGCTTTTAATATATCGAAATAATTTTTTTTTATCAACAAAAACAAAAAAATTCTAGATTATCATTAAGTTTTAGATGTTCTTTTGAAGTAAATTGTTTTTTTATAGTTACTTCAAGTTTTCTTCAAATTTTTTTAGTTCTTTCCCAGCTTTCAAAAATCGATTCCATTTTTTTGTTGTTGAAGTGATTCTCTTCAGTTACATTCATGTTTTATGTGAGGATTATGCCAATGTTCCATGCTCAAATTACAAGACTCCAAAATTTTCAAATCTTTCAAAGCTTTCAATGTCATATTTGAGCTTTTAAAGTATTCAGTTGAATATATGTAAGCCCTTAAATTTTTTTAAATTGGAGCTTCAACCTTTCAGTCATTCCTCTAGGCGTAGTTTCGTTTTTTCCATGAGCTTTTTGAACTTGCTTTTTATGCCACGAAAAAAGTCACCGTCTATTATTTCTCCGTATATTAGTTTGTTTTCTCCAATCTCGGTTTTTTCTCGACGAATTATATCCCGTACAGGAAAAACCTTAGCGACCCGTTTCATTTCTTCGTTCTGGAATCTGACCAGCACCGACGATCTTCTCATACATTTATTTTTCTCTCTCGTTCCGAGAACTCATACACGAAGGGAAAAAGATAGAAACCTTTCGTCGAGTTCTGTGGTGTCAGAATAAGAGAGAAATGGAATGAACAAGCTAAAGAAAGAAGAAGGAAAAACAGACGAAGATAGCAATGAAAAAAAGCACGAAAAAAGGACAGCAGCTCTTGAGTCTTTGAATGGCTCGTCTCACGCATTGAAACTCGCTTTCGTCGTCCGCGGAATAGAGACGAGATACTTTGTGAAGGGTGAATGAGAACATGACACAAAATAGGAAGGAGGCTTTGCCTCAATAAGCTTTCGAGTTTTAGTGCTTTTTTGAATTTTCGAACTTTTTCAATACTTTTGTTATTACGTGTTGCCTTCAAAGCTTATTGCATCAAAGTACTAATGCGTCATGTTCGCTCTTTTCGTATATTGCAGATTTTTCGTTGCGGTTTAATTTTCTATAATTTTTCAAGTGAGCGCATTCTTTCGTTTTTAAGCTTCTGAAAAGTGAATTGAAATTAATTAACTTCAAAGCAAATTCTTTCTAACTTTTCGGGCGTTACCTCTCAATTCTCCTGTTTCAATTTTTCCCAGACTTCTTATCTGAAAGTTTCGATACCTAATCTCGAAGCTTTTTGTGAAGCTTTTTGCAATTTTAAATATTTTAAACTTTTTTCAAAAGCTACAAATGTTTACTTATTAAGCTTGATCAAAAGTTACGAGCGTTAACGATTTTGAACTTCTTTCATCGTGGTTTTTTATTTTTCATCTAACAAAGTGTTCTCACTTTTCCTACTATCACTGTCTGTTCTCTCTTTTCAACAAATTTTCACACTTTCGTGTCTTTTGTGCTTTTCCCCTCTCGTTTCTTTCAATATCTCTCTCTCTCTCGCACTCCCTCTTCTGAATCTCTTTTTCACGAATCCCTTAACGTTTGCACGAGGACCTCAGATCTCTGAGCCGCTCCAAACTTCGTTAACGAGTGCCCCGCTTTAAAGGGATTTAATTACATTTTTCGCAAGACTCGCCACCAACTCTCGAGCAAGAAAATCATCACCCCGCCCCTACGTTTTTCACTCCTTTCTTATCCTCGGCCCATGAATGGATAAGCGTACAAGCATAAACCTTCCCCAAAAAGGAAAGAAAAAAAAGATAATTCGAAAAATACTGCATCCTACCAAACCTGCGAAGAGAATGAGAAATTAAAAAAAAAAGATGTTTCTTGAAAAACTTCCCCGCGCGCTCTTTTAATTGAAAAACAGGGGTTTCGTTCGCATCAGTAAGATTAAAATCTTTTTCTAGACCATCTATTTCGATTTGTATAATAATGAAATGAAGAAAAAACAGCAGAGAAAAAAATTATAATTGAACTGATACAAAACACAAAGCAATGATAATCGTAATTGTTAAATTATTATTCCTAAATAATCGTCGAGTCTCCCTACAGTAAATATCACTAAAACAAACTCTCCCTCAAATGATTTACACCGATCTCGCTACAGTGAATTTGCCAACATGGAATTATTTCCCACCGGGAGCTACTCACGGCCGCATTTGCGATGTGCCCATGATTCATGTATTTAGTTATAAAAAAAACCCAAGGTTTACCCTTCACACCCTCTTCAGGTTTTTACACTTTTTTTATGCCTTTCATTTTCATGGCTTTCGTTTCCGTCATATGTATATGCCTTCATATTTGGTGATGCCCTTGCTAGGTATTTCGAAGTTGTCAAACCTCGAAAGCTCCAGAAAAAGCCACCTCCCGCTCAGAGTTGACTGGTCAGTCGGTGCGAGTTGAGCGGTCACCCATCCAAGTACTGGTCGCGCCTAATGTCGCTTAACTTGTGGCTCCTCCGAAACTCCACACCGACCACGGTCCACTACTGTCGGTTGTATTTAGTTATAAGTAAACAAAGATTTTAAAAATCACGATCACAAATTTGTTTATCCGATTATTTTATTGACCCGAGTAAGAGTGGGACAGTCGGAACGCGAGACAAAAGCGAGCATTACAATTACATCGATCAGTGTTCGTGTCACCCTGCCACAAGTATTCGACCAATGCAGTATACCTCTGGAGTTTCCATTCGCTCATCCCCACACATGTTTTATCACCATCCTTTTTTAATAGTTGTTTGGAAAATACACTTGAAACGCCACACGAAAAGAGTAAATGACCATACGTTTAGGAAAAAAAGAGAAAATTAAACGCAAACGAAACCCTGAACAGCGCAGACGAAAGCGTTCCCACGCGAAACGTCAATAATATCTCACGAAACTTAAGGATGTGTACCACGTCGAATCCACAGTACATCTATTTGATTTTTCAACTTGATTTTGACGTCGAAATTTTAATGGCAATAAATTTAATTATGATTTTTGTGATTTTTGGCAAAAAGACATTGTCATTATCACGCAAAAATTAAACACAAATATTTCTTTTACGAGGTCGGTAACGATATTTTTTTTCCACATAATGTCAAGCAAATATATAAAGTTTCTAAAAATAAGATTTTCGGTGTACATTGTCAAAAATTGATTATTTAACTATAAAGCGTGATTTCATTTTTTGATTTCATTGGCTTTTTTTATCGCAATCGATGCAGCATCACTTTTTGTATAGTAGAATTCAAAATCAGCGAAACGTATGTAAAGTGACAAAATGGGTACACATCCTTAATAGTTATCGAATTTTATAGTTATGCGGTTGTATAAAAGGCATTTTACATCATTATAATCCATAGTAGTTAGAAAATAATCATTTAAATAAAGCGCAGTAGATCACGAATTATTTCCAACAAACCTTTGCGTTTCCTAAATTATTCCTTTTCTCAGATTTCTCTCGGCATTCTCTTTCAACCTAAACCACAATCCATTGCTTTGTATCTTTCCCCATTCTCCCAAAGCCCTTTGATCGGAGAAGCTGTTACTGCAGTAATTGTTTCAAATCCTGTAACCCGTTTCCCTTCAAAGATCGTTATTTTTTCTTGTATAGTTTCCTCAAAGGATACCTTTCCATTCGCCGTATCAGTTAGTCTCCTTTATTTTCATTTTTATCCACGAAAAACTGGATACTCGATATTCTCTCGATTATAATTGTTTTTTTCGTAACCACCAAAAGTAAGAGCAAGATATCCGCGATTGATTGTGAACGAGTTGGGTAGATGTACCGTTTGTGGCCATTTTGACATTTATAACTAAATATTAAATACTTAATTGTTTTTATTATTAATTGAGTAAATATTAATAATATTTCATCCACCAAAACTGTTATTTATTATGACCACAAGTGGTACAATCGATGGCAAAAAGTAGTACTTCTGTGGCCACTACTGGTGAAACAACAGATATGATTAATATTTCTTTTTTTTACTAAAGTAAGTTTATAAACTATTAGCTTTTGATTATTCAATAACTGGTGTGTTAAAGATGTCATTAATTCATAATCCGTTATTATATACTTTAATTGAGTTAATTGAATTCTAAATGAAAGATACGAAATCGCTTAAAGTGGCCACAAATGGTACATCTACCGTACACCTGAAGTTGTCATTTTCATGCTAAAAGTAGAATTTGTTTACGAACGAGTAAAGATCTAAGAATAAACTTGAAACATCTAAGAACAGATTTTTACTTACACATCAGTGGCTTACTATTTAGCTTGCAAACTAATTATACTAGTATTTCCGGAACCATAATTGTAACCAACCCAAAATAACATAAGTGACAGCATATACGATAAACGCTCAGTTTGGGTGGTCTGAAGCAGGTAACATTCAAGGAATACCTTAAAACTAGAGCACATTCGAGTACTCTTTCCAGTGTATGATTCTGCTTATTAGTAAGGTCGTTATGGATTAAGCAATTGTAGTAAAAAATACGAGAGATAAGGGTAAAAGGCATCGGCTGAAAGCTTTGTAACAGTGTTCACATTGTGTTTTAATGTGAAGAGCGCAATATTTACTCATTGGGATTACTCATGTAAAAGATGACGTACCGATTCCAGGTCACATTTAATGTGCCATAAGCACCTAGATTACGTACTTCATTAGTGAATGGGACAGATGCACTATTTACAGGTGCTAAAGCATAAAAATCTATGCGATTAATGAAAACAGTACCCATTATCATTACATGCGACTTTAATGAATTCAATTTAGGATCATAAAGAGCAGTAAATCCCGCCATGATGTCGAAATCCTTGGCAACAGTAAGAACATTCTCATAGTTAATCGGTAACGGTCATATGAGGTTCATCAGACTCCACATAGACTTTGTGGCTGTTTCGGATCAGAAAAATGTTTGGGAAATCGATCTTTTTTGACTATTTCAAACTCGAAAAAAAAAACAATCGCTACTGTAGCAAGATATGTAAATTTCCGTATCTCCCACGTCAACCAGTAGACTTTTCATGCATAGAAATTCAGCCGTTAAGCCATTGACGTAGATAGTGAAAATTAACGAATCTAGGATTGAACTCTGAGAGAGACATCGGGATTAGTAGCAAGCCATTGAAAGACATTGCCCTTTTGATCAATGACGGTTTGGTTCCGGTGAGTAGGATAGAACAAAAACCACTTGAGAGCACTATCGAAGAAAACAAGGATCCGTGGATTATTTAATAGTCACAAGTGCGTTACTGGCGATTCAAAAGACTTTGCGAAATCAAAGATGGCCAGAATCGTGAGACTTCCTTTCATGAACCACTCGTGTCTCACATTTGGCATTACTTGAGCAGGTCTACTTGCAGTACCCCTCCCTGAAGTAGGAACGGAAGGAGGTACAGAGTGTGACAGAGAACAAATGACTGAATGAACTATTCATTATCTCTTGAACATGCCATTGGAAAAATTTACCATACAATAATTATAATTATAAAAAAAATACATACAAAACAGTGCAGTGCAGTAGTATATATGTAGTACTGAAGAGAATTATGTGCACGATCGAATTCGATACCGTATTCGTTTGACCGATTGCGAAGTCGTATTTCGTTTACTGTTTCCAAATGGGACTTCGTGGTTAGTGAAGCCTTTCCACAAACATCAGATTTGATATCGAATTCGATCGTGTATATATCTCTATTTCAGATGCAAGAAAAAGAATAGCAGTCGTTCTTTAGCATGCGGGGTAACAAAATATTACTTACTTGCTAATCGAAAAAAATCACAGAGCAATTACATGAAGAAATCGTTAATGAACAAACAGTATACCATTCTGCTTGCGATTCAGCTAATAGATAAGCGTGCAGTAATTTCTTGAACGTTGCAAGGTTACTTCCTTGTGTTATTAGAGGGAGAGAGAGAGAGAAGTAAATGATTGCGAGGGGAAAAAATGGGGCTAAAGAATAATAGTCTGGCACCTCGTTTCCATTTTCTATCCCTCTGTTCCTCTCTCTCTAGAAAATGTATACACATATTTATAATATATATATATGAACTTTTCGGGAATATTTCTGCGTATATCTCGCTCAGGCATCTCTCGTTATCCGTTTTCATTTTCATCCTCTCGAGGGTACGCGAGGAGATTTTACGGGGATGAAGAGGGTGGTGGATACAAGGGGATGAGGACGAGTTGTCGTCACTTCCACCGTAGCGTGGCTCGATGCCAGTTGCACAGAGGGCCACGGGGCTCTTCCGTTCCCGGGCTCGGGAGAGGATTTTGGTCGTTCAGACGAAAAAGAATTAAAAGAAATCAAATTAGAAAAAAAAAACGCAGCAAAAACAGTATACACAGAGGAGCACATTTTTGGCATTTTTCGTCTTCCATATTCGTTTCTGTGACTCAATGCACGAAATACTTTTGCATGAACTGCACATTGTATAGTATAAAATACACTAACACATATTTAGGACAGAATATATAATATAATATATCAAATATTCAAAATAATATATAATATATAATATATAATATATAATATAATATTTCAAAACATAATATAATATATAATATATAATATAATATATAATATATAATATAATATAATATATTTACGTGTCCCATATCGCATGAAATCGAACTATGCTATTTTTTGGAAATAAATAATTTTTGAAGAAAAAAAAATCTCATTCTCCTTCCATCAAAGAGTAATATAACTTTCTAGTTTTTTTTCCCAAAATATCAAAAATCTCGAAGATCATAGTAAATTCCGTTTTGCATCCGTCCCTATCGCACTCGTATAGATTAAAAATCATATTAAATATTATTTAGTGTATGATATATAGTTCATACATGGTACTCGTTTGATAAATTGGTCGTATTGGACTTGCAGCTTCTTAGCACCTTTAGCACTTTTCACCGTTCTCGCATGTGGAGCGAAAGTTTATGAGCATCGTTGCAAACTTTATTCAGTTTTCTACATTTCGGAATACACTTTTGATATGCTGACAATTACGCCAGGACGGCCGACGTGAAAGCGTTAACAACCCTCTGCGCGTTTAACTCAATTCGAACGGGTTCGTGAATGTAAACGTTAAAAGCTTGTAAGCGTGCAAGACGAATACGTTCGATATACTGTTATTATAAGATATATCGATGTAGTTCATGATACATATTATATCACTCAATATGAATCATATCAGTGTAGTAATTCTTTCAACATATTTTGTGTTTATAAACTTTCAGACATCTGTACATACCTATTGTTGAGATGGGATACAGTAAAAACATTGCTGGTGGGACGGTTTTTTTCATTAGCGCATTCTTTCACGAGTACCTTGTGAGCGTACCCTTAAAAACCTTCAAGATTTGGGCTTTCTTGGGAATGATGGGTCAGGTGAGTCTATCTGAATGTTTTTCATGAATGTAGTGGATAATTTCTTTCTGATATCATTAATATTGAATTTACATTAATATTGAATAGAATATTAATAATTATTGCAAAAACACCATCAAGATGGTGTAAAAAAGGACGCTAGTTCATTTTTTCATAGTATTATGGTAAATAGTAAAAAGATTGTCGTAACATGATGAATCCTCTAAATAATAATTAAAATGATTGAAAAAAATATACCAATGAGTTTATAAATATATAAAAATGCAATCAGAGTACGATAATATTGAAGAAAAATCCTACAATAATTTAAATAAAAATAAATTTAATTCCAAAACTATAGCAAAAAACCATTTGTCTTTGCGTATAGATAGTCGCGATAGCTTGGTGAATTTGATATTGTGAAGAAATGTACTTGCCTCCAGCCTCTACCGCGACTCTTGATAGTGATTGATATTGAATCCATTATTATTACTATATTTTTATATCTATATGTATCACTAACTAAATACCATATCTATTATTGAATCCATAACATCGAATGATAATGAATTTTATTAAAATTAATTATTAATGATTATCAATTTTAAATATACATCATGACACTTTCCCTGGGGCAAAATCGCGTTAATTAATCACTTGAAGGTCTATAAAGGTTCATACAGCTCCATACTAATGTGCAAAATAATAAGATTAAAAATCTAAAACTAAAGTCAGAACCAAGTAATTTGATGCTTCAAAATATGTCTAGGAAATAAAACCTTAAATACTAAACAAAACTATAAAACTCTTCCTGCAGACTTGAAGAAGGCAGGGGGAGTAATATCGACGCGATTAATTTCTCAGAAGATTGTTATGTACATATATTTACAGAAGCAATGTTAATTTGACAGATTCCACTCTCAGCTATCAGCAAGAAGGTGGAACAGCACTTCGGCTCACGTTGGGGAAACATCGTAGTATGGTCGAGCTTAATAATAGGCCAACCTTTGTGTATAATGGTATACTATCACGATTACGTTATCACACATTTTGGCGAGGCTCTACTCGAGGATTACTCGATAATATAATTAAATTTATTGAAAAGTTCAATGCTCAAATTATGTCAACTTAAAACATCACAATGAAAATGAGAAGATAGTTTTTTTAAGTGAAAAACAATTTGTTTTTCGCAAGAAAAGTTTTTCCATGATCAAGTTATTTTTAAGATGAAAACAATTTAAGATAAAAACAAAAAAATTAATTGAGAAGGGAAAAAATATTTTTAATTTAAATGGGATGAGTGTAAAAATTCGATAATCATCATCCAGTGATTTCTTGAATTTTTTATGGAAGAACAAATTTTGTAGCTTTTTTATCTGAAGCCAAAGCAGAGATTAATTAATGAAAAAATAAGAGTAGAGATATATCTATATATTTTTTCTAATAAACTTTGTTCGATAAATGCTGAACAACTTGCTTGCATAGAGTGCCAAAAATAAAAAAAATGCATTAAAAAAATTATTTTACACGTTTCAAACATTTTTTTGTAAAATATGACAATTAAAAAAGTCATCAAATTTGACATATGCAGTTCTAAATATGTTTGTTAAAACAATTTTCATTACTAATGTTGTTAAAAAAAATTAAACAAAGATTTTGAAAATTTTTCCGGTTTTCGGGACAAGTGGGAATTTTCGTTTCGACTTTAAACGTGGGAGTTTTCGACCCTTGAGGGCTTTGCCGAAGCTTCGTTGTTATCGATTAAACGAAATATTTCTTACGACTCGTGTCACGTGTTTTTTTTCCTCCCTATTTTTTTCCTGCCCCCTTCATTTCATCCGCGATATTGCAGCCGTGCAATGCGAATGCACGAAAGGTAAGTAATACCACGACTTTTATTCGCAATAGAAAAAAAAGGATATTCCGAAATTGGAAAAACAGATGGTAGTCCCGTATTCGTTTTTCGCAGAAAAACAAATATTGAAAGGGATATAAAAGTTTTTATGAAAAAGCACGAAAGGACGATGAAATCGAAATGAATTTTGGACTCTTGGGAAGTGATTTTTTATTCCGTATTATTTTTATCATTGTTATGATTATTTGAATTTCACTGGATATTTTTATCCAGTAAATTTCGAAAAAACAGAAAATCCATTTTTATCCAAAAGCAAAACGAGTAACGAAGAAAAAAATGGCTCAGTGGGTAAAAAACTAAAAAAAATTCTATATCATTTCTTATGCACGAGTATCAATTTCAATCTGTTAATATTTTAATTACATTAATTTAAAAAACCATGATTTTAGATGAAATTAATGAACTTATCGAATATTAATATTATCTTCTTTTTTTACTTAAAAAGAAGAAGAAAATTCGATATGTAAAAATAAAATTGAGAGAAATGTTTCAAAAAAAAATTACACCGTTTCTCCATTACCGGATCGAGCTTAAAATCTGTATTTTAGAAATTAGTATATTTTTTCTATGTAATTTCATTTTTATCTAATTTCTATGTAATTTATAATTCTATGTAATTAGTATATTTTCTACGACACACGCTTTTATGTTCATTTTGACGCCTCCAAAATTATCAAGATAACGTAATTTTAAGCTGTTTTGATGAAAGCTCATTCGGATAGATTCAGCTATACATACATATGTGCGTGTCTCCCAACAAAATACGCGAAGCGGTCCTTTTAAAATTCCGATACGTTTACCAATGAATGAGATCAGCTTTTGAATTGAATTTCTACTTCAAATTTAATTTTCCTTGAAATTCTCAATTTTGTAACCACTTGAGTCGCCTGACTTTACATCATGTAAATCAAAGTTTTGATTAAAGGACCCGATCGTATCTCCTTAAAAGACAAAAGTCATATGACTTATTTCCTCATGCTTGCAAGATGCAATAGCCAGGAGCAAGCCGCCGGTCGTTCAAACGGCGCATGCTCGATTCACCGTCTCTTCAAGGGTTGAAGTCCACGTGAAATAAGGACAGAAATAGCGAAGCAACGAGGATGAGGAGCAGTAGCTGAGAAGGGGTCGGGAGGGAGAAAGAGAGCAGAAACGACAGCGAGAGCGCAACACGATGCTCGCTATAAGGGCGGGTGCGTCGCGACGCCGCTGCAGTCAGGGCCGCGACGCCCACACGAGAGCAACTACCGGGAAATCCCTCGCGGCATCTCCTATCGGATTTCCACGTCGCGAACACGAGGCTGCGAATTTCTTTTTTTCGGGAAATAAACGCAGTTTTTTGTCATCGTTGAATATTTTTTGGAATATTTTAGCGTGTGGCTTGTGAGTTTTTTTCAAACGTTTGCTATTTTTTGGTTGAAAATGTTTTCGCTTAGAGTTCGTTCGAGGGTTGTTTTTTTCGACGTTTTCGGGGGGTTGAAATTTTTTTCACTGCCGAGAATGTGTTTGTGAATTCGTAAGGGTCTAAAAATTAGTAAAGTTTGGAAAAAAGGATTTGCAACTATCAGGATACTGTTTTTTAACTGGGTTTTCGCGTAGTTTAATGGTTTTTAGATATTTTTTTAACGTGATTTGTAAGTTTCGATAAATTAGTTTGGAATTTTTGCATTTCGGAACATTTTTTTTCTGAGCTTTTTCTGAGGTTAAATTTTGTTCAATGTTTATCAGTTGAGATTCAATTCCGAGGGTGTTTACGATCTTATTCGAAAGTATACAGATTTCGTAAAATTTGTAAAATTTGAAAAAAATTCGTCTTTAGAAATTTGGCAATTTTTTTAAGCTGGCAGTCTCTCGTGTATATCGTAATTACTGATTTTTTGTTGTTTTTCACAATTAGAAAACTACAGGAAAAACATTGTTTTTAGTTGTTAATTTCACAAAATTTTTATTTGCTTGAAACGTTTTATGTTTTAACTCTCACATTCAATAGTGTAAATTCTCTTTTTTCAGATTATCGTTTCATAGGAAATTAATTGTGAAGTGTAATTAAAGGATTTCGTGAAAAAAAATTAAAAACCATATTCTGAAATAGATTAGTAGAGAAAAAACAATATAGAAAATGGTTCAATTCCACGTTGTTGCACGTGTGATGGATTTTGAGACATTTTTTCAATCGTATATGGAACTTGTGTGAGAAGGTAAGACAACAAAACGGCATCTGTCTAACTGCAATTTATTTGTTTATTAATTCTTGGTATTCTTCGAATTATATTTAATTAAAATAATACCACCATTCAATCTATTTCATGCATGGAAGTACTATTTATTGTTTATTGTATCATAAGCAATTAATCTTTGTGTATGAATTTTACAACAAGAATTTACTATAGAGAGTATAAGGTGGATTGATAGTAGCGAAGCGGCTAAAGTGCTTGACTCCCACCAACAAATCATGTCATATATTTACTTTTCTCACCGTCGCTGGCCATCACCTACCCTACCGACCGAACTATTCCGTCATCACATCACTTAACTTAATAAATTTCGATAAATAGTTTTCAATTAAATTTTTAATTTATCAAAATTATTGAATTGAATTAATTTATTAAAAATGTAAATTTAAAAATAAAAATATAAAATGAATGCTGTTTATTTATTTAAAAGCAACGAATGTAGCGAAAACAAATTTTTCGGCGATCAAAATGTGGTACCTCTGCAAAAAGTACGAAAAAATTTTTTTTCTCATAATTTGTTAAGTGATTATTAGCTTTGACGTCTTATTTTAAGTAATTAATTGATGATTTATTTTAATTTTTGTTTAAGTGTGTTTCATTACCAAAGAAAATGTACTTTTTCGATCTGCTATGTTAATTGATTTTTAGATCTAATTTTTGTTTAAATGTGTTTTTAAATCATCAAATATAATGTTCTTGGCAGATAAAAGACAATTTGACATTAAATTTTATCAAATTTCGAAATATTGTAAATTTTCACCAAATTTTTGGGGTACCCCATTTTGCCTCTCCTACCGTACATAAAAATTTAAAAACACATTTTTATTTTGTTTTTAGTTATACTTAATATATTTGGTTAAGAAAAATCATTACTCATTCGATAAAAATTTATCTAATTGCTGATTTATGTATTCAATTCTCGTATATGAATTATCGAAAGTTGATTTATTCCATATTTGTGATTTTGATTATTCTGTGTGTTTAGTAATTTGTTAAAAAAAAAAATTAGCAGCGACGGGGTAAGAAAAGCGTTGAAAGTTCGGTTACATAAGAATTGGATATCGAAGAACGGAAAACGATCGACTGTCACCGACAGACGAGAGTCGCGGGTGGTGAGGGAAAAGTACACAAACCTGTGTAACATTGAATCCCGTTTCGATTGACGGACACGACAAATGTTGAATCTCGCTCGTCACTCAATCCCGTGGATAGTAAAACAAAATCACCCGAGCCAACCCTTCACAAACCACGGCTCGAACCACACGATTTTACGCGAAGGTTATTTCAGTTTGACGCTCACCAAAAAAACGGAATTCTCTGATTCAAAATCAAATAAAAAACGTTACGTTAAATAGTTAGCAAAAAACTTCAATCCAATGTTATTGAAATATGCTCCGGATTTCTTGAAGATTTAGGAAACGAGTCTAAACAATACGAAATTATACATTTAAAAAAATGAATAGGAAAATTTTAATTAGCATGTACTAAAAAAAAAAAGAGAAGGATCAAGAATCGCGGTAGAGATTCCTGCTCATTTATAAATCATTTATACTTATATCTATAAGTGCTTATTTAAATTTAAAAAATACAACGAATTTGAATGATTTGTAAAAAAAGTGAGATTAGAAAATTTGTGTATCAGTAATAAACGTATAAAATACAAATTTATTTATTATAGACGTAAATTATTTTTTAACTAATCATTTATAATAAACATTTTCTATCCAGTGCAAAGTTTAAATATGTTCCAGAATGCTCCTTTATCCTTTGTATGGTTATATAAAAATATTATCAAGAGACGCGGTAGCGGCTCGACGCCAAGTATGGCAGAAAAAAAAAAGAAGATTGCTCGAGCACTGCCGTACTCTTATGTACTCGAATATGACGATTTTTGGACTTTTTAGTATTTACTGAAATATGAAAGTTTTATTTTTATGAATACTTTTAATTTTTTTTTTCATGATTTTCGTCCACTTATGCTAAGATAAGAAAATTCGCATTGAGATTCATGGTCGTAATAAGACGGAAATTTTGTTTTTAACTTAAAAAAGAACTTGCATTGTGACTTTCTAAATACGTATACTTATTACAAAAAAATAAGTTTAATTACATTTATCATCATTTTTTTTGTATTTGCAATTTTTTATTTATATTTTATTTTTTGTATTAAATAAATTACTACGATTTAATAACTTGCCTACTATGATAGTAATTTTTTATTGTTTTCTTGATCACGAAACAATAAATATATTCGTCTCAACTTTGACTGTGTCTGTGTTGTTCTTAAAATGATTAAATTAAAGAAGAATCAAGGGAGCGTTAAAATTTGAATGAACCCGAAAATAATGAAGTATCTTGACAAGTTTGATTAAGATTTTAACAACTGTTCTCGGGTCGTAGAAAAGGAAACTTGGTCGGTGTGGAACAGATATTATATTTAACAAATAGACGAGAGAAGGAATATCGAAGTTTGTACAGTTGGGGGAATTCCGATGAATATTTGCTCGTGAGTCGTGTAACTAGTTTCCGGACAAATCAAACACTGCTTTAAACGATCGCGAAGCTTTTGCCAAGCCGTATAACTGTAGCCCTGGAACTCAAGGGTTGGGGGTAAAGTAGACTATAGTGCGAAAGCTGCTTCAAAACGCATTCGTTCATCGACTCATGTTTATTTACTCGAGGCTCGATTCGAGAATTCCCTACCAAAAGCCAAATGGACATTGTGCTATCATCGATTTTGCAACCACGGAAATAAGCGACCACCCCCGTTCCACGGATTTTTCTCTCCCTTACAAACGAACAATAAATTACAATAAAAACGTGCCAGAATGCTTGAAAATACCTTCAGAGACAAAAAAAAATTAATGTATAAAAAAATGTAAAATCAGAAAAAAACGTTTCATAACTTTTACGTTGTTTTTAAAAAAGTTAAGCAACGTCGAAATACGCTAAGAATAGGGACCAAATACAATTTTGTGCATCTACAGGAACATACATCTTACAACGTAAAAAAGCTCAAGAATAAATAAGATTTTCAAAATTTTGACGTTATTTTTGAAAAAGCTAATCAAAGTGACGTCGAAAAACGTCAAAAGTTATGAATAGGGAACAAACAAAGATTTTTGCATACGCTTAAAAAATAAATAGGAAAATACATCCTACAACATTAAAAAACTCAGGAATAAAAAAAAATTTCATCAATGTTTTTTTTAGTCGAACTTGTTTTCTTTTGCTCATTTTTTAAAACATTGATGAAGAAAAATTGCTGTAAAAGTGACATAAGTTTTTATTAAAATAATTCCACAAGACACAGACCAGAAGGATCGACTGAGAATGAAGAGAAAGAGAGGGAGAAGAAAAATCTCCATTTTCCCTTCGATCGAATCATGCTGACTCGGCAATTATCCTATCATGATTAATAATTCCTCTCGATATATTAGAAGTGATCCACGTTGTGAAGCGAAATCTCTTTTTTCTTCAACGTTTAACAAAAAAGCCAAAAAACGTTGAAAAACTGAAAAATTAATGAAAAAATTTCGTGAAATCATCGTGATAGCTCGTAATAATTTATTAGGCATAGATAAAATTTCTCTGCTCAAAGTTTTACAAGAGATTAAAGTAATTTTATTCGAGAATAAATATTTGATTCAGTTTGAAAAATTCATCATTCGAGACTTTCCCACTATCGAGCTCTCGTTTTTCCTCGAGCTTTGGGGGTTAATTTTTATTCTCAGACTTATATAATACAATTTAATTCTTGAATACGTAGCTTTGAATCTTTCAGCTTTATTATATATGTACATGGTTCGAGTTTCAATGCGCTGCAAAGCTTTTTACCAATATTTTAATTTCGTTGACGTATTCGCCACCGTTACTTTGATATCCGAATACTTTTTATATATTTATCCTTGTCTTTGGCATTTTTTCAAAAAATTCTTACAGCTTCGAATTTCTTTTTTTTCAACGTCACGTTTCTCCTTTTTTTGTCTCTTGAGCAATATATTCTAGTAAGAAGAATGTGGAGGGTAGTTACATTTTTCCCGACGCTGAAAATATTGTGGGCGTTGAATATGGTTAAAGTGACAGGGAAGATCGAGGCCACGGGACTTATTTGAGTTATTCAAGACTCGCGCACAGGACGACGACGGTGTCGGACGAACGGGAATAGAACGTGAGGGTTCAGGATCCTTTTGTACGTGCCGGTGGCGTTGACTCCAATTGAGTAAATGATGCGTACGCTCCTGAATTTTTGACGTCGTAATCGTGACTGTTCTCCACTTGTCTCCGACCGTATAGTACGTACTACTATTTACCCACGTTGCAAAGAAAAAAAAATTAATTTGATGTTTGAATATTTAAAATTTCATTGTAAATTATTTATAGAAGTAAAAAGAAGCACAAGAAGGATTGAAAAATGTAAAAACCTCGGTCAGTACAGAAGTGAAAAAAATAAAAGCTCGACAATGAAGCACGAAGACAGGAAATCAAAATTTATCGTCCAGTTTTGTGCTTTCAATAATAGTCATTATCAATTTTTGTTCTTTAAAAATACTAATTATTTATTAAAGACTAATCATTTGCCACTATAATTACCGAAGTTCGAAATTAAGGATTATTAAAAGTACATAAATAAATATAGATCTACTTAGTCATGACAAAAAATTTGAAAACACAAAATTTATGAAAGCCCACAAGCATTAAAAAATATCGAAAGCTCCAAAATGAAAAACTGTACGAAACCAAAAAAATGTAAAAAAAACACTATGTGCAGATAATTCCTTTAATTTAGCGTTTTTATTTTTCGTAATGGGATAAAAACGAAACGAAGAACTTTTTTCGAGTGACGAGGGGAGGTACGTAGACGTATATATTTCAGTCTCATAGTTGATGTCACAGACACTCGAACTTTCACCCTCAGTTTAGCCGTTTAAATTATTTTCGAGTGGTACGAGAAAAAGGAGGGGGCAAAGGAAAGTATATACGGTCAGAGGAGTCTATGGAGAAGTAATACGTGGTTCTGCCGGAGGGAGGCACCAACGAGTACTCGAGTTATTTAGCAAACTGGTCCGAGCCTGGGGTGACAGCACGCGAGAAAGCATGCCTCCGGGGTTTGAGGTCGTCCGATTACCGCGTTGGATCATTCCCTTTTCTCTTTCTTCTATCATATCGATATATGTATGTATAAATCTATCAAGAGTCGCGGTAGAGACTCGAGGCAAGTACATTTTTTCACAATATCGAAAATCGCCGAGCTACCGCAAGTATCTATACACGAAGAAAAACGGTTTTGCTATAGTTTGTGAAATTCAATTTTTTTTTCATTTTTATTTAAGTTATTTCAGGATTTTTTTCGAAAAATCAAAAACACATATAATTTTTTTTCCCTTTCCATTGAAAAAAAAATCATCCCGCTTAATCGAAATTTTTAGCCCCTAGCTGTCAAACTTTTTCGCATCGGAATTTTTTCGCACACCATCAGACGTGCATACGTCAAAAATTGAACGTCAAATTCTCGTTCTTTCGGCGATCTTTGCCGTGGTCGATCATTCACGAATGTATGAATGAAACAAAACGAATTGTTAATCAGTATAATAGTTTTACAACGACTGAAAATGCGATATTTCGACATATTCTGCGTTTTTGCAGCACCACGGTCAATAGAAAGTTAATTTTTTGTTTTAATTTACGAAATTTTCGAAGATTTAATTTCGATGTTACGAAGGTTATATTTTTTCATATTCTCTTTCTTGTTAATGTTAATAAAATTTTGTCAACATATAGAATTATCCATAGAAATAAGACATAATAATAATAACATATAAAATAATAATAAAAAGACCAATAAATTCAAAATTTTCAATAACACAATTTTTTTTTGTTTATAAAATGGCATCAAGAGAATCTTTACAAAAAGAAGTCAAATACTCACAAAAACACCATCAGGATGGTGTAAAAAAAGGAGGCAAATATTTTTTTTTCATAGCATTGTGGTAAATGGTAACTTGTCGTAACATGATAAATCCGCTAAATAATAGTTAAAATGATTGAAAAAATACCCAAAAATATACCTATCGTATAAATAAACTATTTTTCACAGGATTTTTTGACATCGGCAAAAGCGATTAAAAAAATTTCTTGAACGATAATTCTCCATTGATGCGTCGGATCAAAAAGTACCTCAGGGCTTTCCGATTCGAAATTTCGTTCGGAACTTTATTTTTCTTAAAGATCTTGCGATAAATTTTCTGCTCGTGTGAAAGTGATTGCCTGGCGCCGTGTGGCCGATAACTTGTCACTGAAGCGTCTGATCCAAAAGTGCCTCAAGACTTTTCGTTTCAAAATTTCATCAGCAATTTAATCTCCATACTTTTGACGTCGATCATCCTGATACTTGGTGTGTGAACTCAGATATTTTTGTTTAACTAGAAAAAAATTAATCGTGACCCCCTCGCCGTTGTACACTAGACTATACAAACAATTGCATTTTACCATAAAATGATTTTGAAAAAATAACATTTCTGAGAACGAGAGAGAGAGAATAAATAAATAAATAAATAAATAAGAATAAACACACGAGAGAGAATAAAAACCCTGATTTTTTCTTGCGAGAAACAACAGCCCCGGTTTTATTATTTTCTCGGAAGAGGAAAAATGTAAAAAATGAGAAAAACACACGGCAAATGAAAAATGAAGAAAAAATCGATCAAACCATAATTCGGATCCTTTCGCGTCCAGATACATTTTTTGTGTCCCCCGTAGACACTTTTTTTCTGTCCCGCGCATTTTTCCCTTCTCTTTCAAATCGTTTATGTACATTTTATCGTCGCGAGAAGGTTTCGCCGTTTCGTCGCCCCCGGTGTAAAAAACGAAGAGCGAAAAAGATAAACTTTTCTGACAAGCCTTTTTTCCGACATTCGAGGCTGATGGAAAATATTGTCAGTACATATTTTCTGCGATCCCCTCCCCCCCCCCCCCCTCCACTCCTTTCATCGACTTTTCATACTTCGCCAGCCACTTTTTTCATCTCCCTTCAATTTTTTTTTCATTTCTCTTTTCCCCTTCGCCCATCCAATTGTATTTCTTCATTTTTTATTTCAATTTTTTAGAGGCAATATCTTCGTATCCGGTATTAGAAAATTATATGGGCATGAAACAGATGAAAAACATTTAAATTTTGTCAAAAATGTATTCAGTAAATGCACTCGGAAAGTTTTTTCTAAATGGAATTTTTATTATTAAAAAAAATGTTATTCATCCATAGAAATGCAATTAAAAAAAAGCATTTTGACACATTTTCTTATTTATTTCGAAAACTAAAAAAAGCGAATAAATGCATTCGCTTCAAAAACTTGGGGATGTGCGGGCTCTTTCTTTCTTGAATTTTTGCTTACAATCTGCAGTACTAAAAAATAAATTTTCAAGCTCTAGAGAGAGTGACGAGGGACAAAAGATGGTCGAAAAATACAGTTGTCTTTGCTCGTCCTTAATGGACTTTTTTGTCCCGGAAAAAGAAAAGCGGGAGGGGGGGGGCATGAAAAAGTTCAACAAAAAGCTTGCTTTGCTAGAAAATTTTTTTTTTCAAAATAAGTCTTCTGCTGGCTGAATTATACTCGGATATGAAAAAGTTGTATGCACTTTCCATACGGTGTGTGGCAACTTTTACTTCCTGTCTGCACTTCGTCGTAAATTCATTCCTCCGTTTCAACCCTTGTTTCTCTTTTCCACCCTTCATGTCTTTGTCTGTTTTTTAATTGCATTTTCAGCTTTTTTATATTCATTTTTTGCCAAATAGCTTTCTGGTATAAAAAATATGTACGAGTTTTGTTGTTAGAAATCATTATTCATTTAAATAATCTGCTTTCGAATTTATTTTATTTTCCATTCAAAACCTGCGGAAATGCAGCTGCAGTTTTATGTACAATGGTTATTGCTTTCCATCTTTTATTTTTTTCTATACATAAAAAATCGTGGTAAAACCTAAAACTATAATGTGGAAATGTAGATCCTGTCTATTTTGTCTTTTTGAAATTAAAAAAAAATTCGAAGATAATAATTTTCACAAACTTTCACGGGTAACAAAGATGGACACAACATTTATCTGATAAAATATTGTATCTAAAATTCGTAAAGAAATTGAAAAAAAACTTTTGAGAAAAAAATTGTTTTTTAAATAACAAATATGGTTGGAAGAGTGTCTAGGCCGGGGAAAGTACGTTCAGAATGCAAACCATAAATATACGGCAGAGAAAAAAGCTGTTCGAGAAGTGAGCTCAACGTTGAGAGAGCCCTTGATAGCGAGACTTTCGAAGGGGAGGAACCGAGGAGCTGGAGCCTTTCTGGAAACGTTGCGAAAACCGGTAAAATTGAAAAAAGGGGGAAAAATGAGTACAGAGCTGTAGGAAGGGGGGTTAAAAAGTCGACGGGGTCTACTGGGATGTGGAACACCTGCGAAAAACTTGTCCCTCCCTGGCTCCTGTATTTCTGCATTTTCCGATGTATTTTCATAAATAAATATTGAACGGAGACGCTGTCTTCAGGGCTCGAGATTGAGGATACAAAAATGCCAAGTTCCCGGGATAAGTGAAATGCAAAATAATTTTATTCTTCGAAATTCCTTACATTATATAAGAGTCTTACACATTGGAATATCTTGTCAATTTTTTTCATATTTTATTTTCTGTACACATTTCATCGTGAAACCTTTTCGAAAACTTCCTTGACAGATTCTCAATCATAATTGTGGTTACACGAGCTAAAAGTTTTCATTCTAGATAATGTTAAAATGTTTTTTTATTATATACATACTTTAATAATGGTTTTAACATATTTCTATGTTTCTCTCACTATTTCAGTTTTATTAATTTTCATTACATTATTAAAGTTTCTCGAATGAAAGGAACAGGAAAAAACGTTCACCGAAGTTTCATACGACTTCCCGAAGCTCGCGAGTGAAACTTCTTACCAGCTGATCCGCCGATCCTTTCAAAAATTAAGCGAATTGAATAAACTTTTTTGTTACCGGAGTTGTTGGACTTCCTGAATCCCGGGAGAGATTTGCAGCGGAGTTGAGTCCGTTTTTTCTCGATTGAGGAAAAAAGCGAAGTCGAACGATTGTTAACGGGAAAAAAAGATGTCGAACTTAAGCTTCGGAAGATGCTTGCGAATTCTATTCTCGAGAAATAAGCTTGCTCGGGTGCGTGCTTGAGAAAATTTCTTAAATCTTATGTCCTTGAGGAAAAAACCTTGCGAGCTTTTAATCTTAAGGCAAAAAGTTTTTGAGGTTTAATTCCAGAGCAAAAGTTTGTAAACTTTTATTCTTGAGTGCACATCTTGTGAGTTTTCATTGTTCGGATGACACCGTCTATATGACAAGCGAACTTTCATCAAATGAAGATTCGGAAGATTCTTTCTTTCTATCGAAATAAAAGCTCATTGACATTTCTATCGAAAAATCTCGCAAATTAATCCTCACTGATGAAGCCACAGAGCTTTTTTTCGAGGGAAAAGTCTTCATAAGCTTAATACAAATACAATACAAATGATACAAATGTTCTTTTAATGAAAAAAGCTCAGCAACTTCTTTTGTTTCACAAAGCTTAAAGACTTTTCACATTCCAAGAATCTAGAAAACTTTCGTCCTTAAAGAAAAGCTTGAAACAATTCGACTCTTGAAAGAGTTCGGAAGATAATTTGTCAAGAAAAAGGTTTTCATGCAAAAGAAGCTTGTGATCTTCTCGTCTTCAAAGTACAATCTTGATGACTTTTCGTCTTCCGGAAAGAGACGACTCGCGGCCAAGAATTTCGTAATACCTTCCAGGAAGGTTCGCATTCGCGATAATTAGTCTCGAAAGGATCGAAGAACTCTGGAGAAGCTAGACAGTGGACGAGAAGCCTGGCTTCGACGTTACGGAGTTACAGGAAAAAAGCTCACCAGACGAAAGCTCACGTTTTGCTCTTTTTTTCGCGGCAAATTTTCCCGCTTGGGCTCCTCCTCCTCTGCCCTTGCCCTGGACATCGTTTCACTCGAAATCGATCAATCTCTCTCGTTGGAAAGTTAGAACAGCAACGGCACTCGAGCGTGGATGGAAGTAGAGACGGGGCGAGCGAGCAGATAGGTTATTGAAAAATGAAAAAAAATGAGGAAAAATAACCGTCGACGAGCTTCGTTGGCTGTATATTTTTCTATGCCGACTAAACATCGGTGTAATGGAACGCTGAGACGCATTTGATGCCTGTAACTGTAAAAAGGAAGAACTAGGCGGAGCGGAGAAAAAAAAGGAGCAAAGAAAAAAAGAAGAAGAGAAACGAAGCGAATAAAGACTGCAAAGGATGAACTATACAAGAAAAATTCAATGTGTTTTATAATGCCTTGAGTACGGTTTATCATGTTATGAAGAAAAAAAAGTAGGTCGCTATCATTCCGACCAATTGGATCACATCTACTTGAAAAACAATTTTCTTCGTACTTTTGAAACGCAATATACCTTTCAAAATGATTGAATTACTCCAATAATCGTGTTACATGTTTCGAATATTATTTTCCATATTAATGGAACGACGAGGATCCAATGAAAAGTGTTTGGAAAGGATTCGATAAGCAATAAACGATATATTAAAAAACAAACCTTACTGAGATGTAATATAAATTTGATTCTGTTTAGCAATAAGAGCCTTCAAGTAGAAATAATTATCAGTCGTGATGATAAACGCTAAATTTGATTTATAAGCGTTCACACAATGATCTGCTTATCACATTTATACAGGGAATTCGATGGTAGAGAGATTTATGTACGAACGCAAAGTCTACCCCAACGTCTGACCAAACAAAGTTTTTTTCACTTCGGGTTCTGACGCTTTGTCCTGACTCATTCTTAGAGCTTTTATCCAACGTAAAACCACGAGCGTGGGTGCTCTTTTTCACGTGACCTTTGTGCTTTGTCATGATAACAAAAGTGAGGGGCTCCAAATGAGAATTATAGATGTTTATTCTCATAAAACGTTGATAACTGATTCATTAACTACCACGTTGATTAAGGAGGAAGGAACGTATATAATTACTCTCGATGATAAGTGAAATTCACCTCTGCTCATGACGTCGATTATAAGAAAATTAATTATACATCTTTAATGCAATATGTATATATGAATATTTACAAATTATTATCAAAATGTACGTTGTATATCAATGATGTAATTAATAACAGCTTAAAAATTTTACTCAATTTTTACGAATACGTTTGGAAATGGCTAAAATGAAAAAAAAATCGTCTAAAGAATAAGATCGATTTCAATCAGGCAAATTATTACTTTTAATGGATATGCAATAAATTAAATTCTTTCCTTCTTTTGAATTATTCAATGTCATTGAATTTTTTTACAAATTCGCGGATTTTATCAGGTTATTATTATGTTTGACCCATTCCTATTTTTCAACACCTGTCAAAATTCGAGTCACCGGTCAGACGTAAAAATTTTTAGTGTCGCTCGAAGCGTGATCTAGGAATTCGTATTCGGATGCTTCTAGTCTTTTCTCGCAAACTTGCAAGAGGTAAAAAAGTAAAGGGTAGCAAAAAGAGGGTTCGAAGAGAAGGAAAAAGTGAGAACGTTAGGACTTGCAGATCGAAAGATCGTGCCTAAGAAAGAAGAAAATGGTAAAAATCAGAGAGTGAGAAAAAGATGGGTCGAGGGGGGTCGCAGATGGAGTATGAGGTTGAAAAGATTTTTAAAAGGTATAGAAACTCGACTGTAAGGAAGATCGTGGAAAGAACGAGGGGTCTAGTGTCACGCTCGGACGCCTCGGCGAGCAATCCGTTTAAGAGAAACCTTTCGATTCTCAGAAAGTCTCATGGTGATATGTAGTATCCAAGAAGGATGAAGATTTGGGAGTTCGAGGTATGAAAGAGCTTGCGACTATAAGGGGTGGAAATTCGATGAGAAGCAGTCGGAAAGAATTTTCAAACGCGAGCTTGCACACATTGGCCACCCGTAGTATCAAACGTTCCAGCATCCCCTTTCAAACTCACCCCGTTTCGTCTTCGACTCTTTTCACCCCTTTTTCTCTTTCTCTTCCTTCCCTCCGATCCCCGCTATCTTCTATCGCCTCTTTCTCAAAATCAATGGAAGTGGCCATGCATTTTTATTCGACCGATTCTTCAACCTCTTGGCTCACTCGATATCGGTGAAAATATATCGCTGTGTACTCTCCGTCTGATCAGACACTGACCTATTCTACTTTTCAACTGACGAAGAACGCGCCTCGACCTCTCGTTCGTAACAGACATCTGCTCTCGATATTTTCATTCGTCCATCTCATTGTCTCTATCATATATTATACATATACAAATATACATATACATATATAGCGCCTTGACAGAAAACAAAGTTTAATCGATAACTACCCGAACCTATCTGCTTCCAATATTTTCATATCGATGCTAATTCCTCTACTAGCCTTCTTTGAGGCATTGTTGAAGCATTACTATCGAGTTTTAGCTGAAAAGAAATTTATTTCCGATGACAATAGTAAAAAACTTTTAAAAGGATCCGCGCAGTAGAAAGGTCCGCATGTGGTCGGACGTTTGAGCGAATTTTTAAAACGCTGTCCAAATATGGCGGTACTCTCATTTTTACGATGACCATTATTTATTCCGATGAAAAGAATTTCGAAGCACCGTTCGAAATTTCAAAATCAATATTTTATCGATCCCTATAGGAATTAGTTGGTTCAATTCAATATTTCATTGGATCTATTAAATATGGACGAATCAATTAAATATTTCATTGGAAATGGCCATCTTTTTTTTTCAGTGTACTCATCTGAACATAGAAATCGATTTCTTATTTATTTTCATTTTTACTAGCAATAGCGCGATCGCCAAGGAACTTGCTTATTCTTTTCTTTAAGGGTCAGATAACTTATTGGTTGTTTATATTAATACAATTAATATTGTATTCCCTATGTGATATTCCGTCGTGTAATTTTACTTTTTTAAAGATATCGAATAATCATCATTAGTTTTTTTGCTTTATTATGGACTATTCATTAATTTATTAGATCTTATAAGGAGAGAAAGTCAGGCTTTGTTTATTTATAATTTAGTCTTAAGTTTTGAACAGAGAATTTTGAAATCTTTTTTTATATTTGCAAAAAATAATTTTCGAATACTGTAGAAAACACACAAATCAGAATCATCGATTACATTTGACAGCCCCATGGGGTCAATTTAAGACCATCATTTGTCAGTTTAATTATTTATTGACAGCTTTTGCAATTAAAACCATTTTCTACACGTTAACCCCCAACTGATTAATATTACCCCACTTATATTCCAAATACAATCACAGCACTTACTATTCATAAAACAGAAAATAAAACCAACAGCCACTCCGATTCAAGAATTGAAAGTTTGAATACTTTTTTGAAAACAGAACGTGAAAAGTGAGAATTATAAACTGCAGTGTCGCATCAATAGAGCTCATTTTAGCCAATTGCTGTCGTGAAAAAATTTACAAGAGGTTAAAATAGTAGTAATGTCAATGTGTGATCAGCCATGTCGAACAATTTCGTTGAATTTTATTCAAAAAGAACCGGTTATAATTAAGCAAAGTACTTCTCTGTCAGAGAGAAAGGGAGGTCAGAAAAAGCTTTAATAATCCAGTAATTATGTTTGACGTGTTAATAGAGAGACAGAGAGAAAAAGAGAGAGAGAAAGAGACGGAAATAGGGGTTGAAAGTGGAAATGGAAAGAGAAACAGTAAAGTCGGAGTCAAAGCAGCTTTGGCTCCCAGTATTTTCTGTCTCTTTTCCACAATTTACCGGAAACGGCAAACTTTTGAAAGCTCGTATTCGAATATCTGAGCAAGGCTTCTATTTCTTGAGCTGGCCTCACTGTCAGGCCGATCCTGATCTGAGGATATGCCATGACTTCGAAAGTGTTAGTGAGAATATGCGGGATGAGCTTCTTCCTGTAGTTTCGAAAGGGCTAGATATTTTATATCCCGATAATAAAATCTTTTTCTTACATATAATATAACGGAGCATCATGAAATTCAATGCCAGAGAAAGAAAAGTAGACAAGAAGTCTTGATACACTTTTCGCTTCGACACACCGATGAAAAGTTATCGATCAGGAGACACAAACTGTTGCCACTTTTTGTTAAAAATATTGTTGAAAACTTATAAACACTTCTAAATAATTTTCGTCGCAGGTGTTTTTCCATGATCTCTACTTCATTATTCACACCAACTCTCGGGACACCCGATGCTCAACTATATATACTATGTCTGACGTATATTAAATATTCTCAAGAATTTATATTGACAGAACGAGAGGATGGAAGTCTAAAATTCCATATCGATTCTAAAATAAGATTTAAATTTTTTTTTGTTTCATAAACTTTAGTAAAAATTATAAAAACGCAGGAATAATATTGAAAAAAACTGTGTTTAAAAATATTTTGTCACCAAAAAGATTCTCAATGATTTTACAATGGTGAATTTTGACCCTACGTTGATCACTTTATCGCGGCATCTGTAAATCTAAATTGACTGGAACCATTTTGGCCACTGTACGAAGTATCGTCGAGAAAATAAACTTATTGAAAAGTACTTCAGGAGAGTTTCCGCCTTGCGCGAATGCAACATGAAAAATTTTTATCGTCTCGTATATAAAATTAAAAGTTGCAACAATAAAGATGAAAATTTCCATAACAGGATATTACATTATGAAATTCGAGGCTGTGCACAGGGAGAAGAGAGAGCAACTTTGAGAAAGACGTTATTGTCGAGCATTCGAAAAGTTTTATCACGAATCGTCTCCTTTTTATTCGTCTTTCCTCGCTCTTTTTCTCCTTCTTTCCTTCCTCCTCTGCGTCTCTTCTTTCCTCTCGAAAGAAAGTGGCAGCCCCGAAGGAAAAAGGGAAACTGGACAGCAAACTCGAGAATTCGATCGAGCTGGAAGAAAAAAAACAAGAGAATATTACTCGCAGCTTGAGGCTAAAAGATACAGTGGAAAAATGTTCCAAGAAAGTACGAAACTCGATGAGACTCAATTGGCTTTCTTTTTCTCAATTACGGCAATTGTCGAAGAAATTTTTAGCTTTTTACTCATCAAAACATAAGAAAAATAACAATGACGGATTTTCTCGATTATCAGAAACAAATCGGAAAAGCAAATATTGCATTACAATATTTTTCCATTAAATCAGATTATAATATTTTTGTATTGTATTAAATAACAGTTCCATCATAAAACGTTTTGTGAAAAAACGTATAAAATACATTTTATAAAGGTATCAGGGGCACGGCTTCCGTTGAAATTTTCAAGAAATAATTTTCCAAAGACAGTTGACAGTTGAAGAAGGAACAACCGGAAATGCGAACCCTGAAGCGTATAGCGTATCCCAAAGGTCTGAGAGAAAAAAGTCAGAAGGGAAACAACCCTCAAAACTTACCCTCGGAGAAAAACTGAGTGTATTTTCGTAGCTTTTAGTTTATTTAATTTTCTTCTTCGACGAGTCTCCCTTCATTCTTGGATTTACTTCCTCTGCTTTTCGAAAAAAGGATAATAATAAAAAATAAACAAATGAAAGAAAAAACTTAACTTCTGTACCAAGTTTTACCAACATTTTCTTTTCCAACGTTTTTAGACATCCAACTTTCTCATTGAACATAGCTCTTTTTTCTTATTTTTGTCTCTATACGTACGACAAAAGTTGGCTCTACTTCGCTGCAATTTCTCATACGCATTGTCCAAGGAAAACATTTTTTCCACGTTTTTTTCCACCCATCGGTATTTTGTAATTTTCAATATTATTTTTTTATTAAAAAAACGAATATTAATAAAAATATTAATATGAATATAAAAAAACGAAAAACATCATCGTTATAGATTGTTATTATTATCATCATTATATTAATATTTACTTTATTTTTATCGTTATTGTGATTTTACGTATTCGTGAAACTCGTCGGGCCAAAATAAATTTCAGTTACAACACCAAAAAATAAAATGTCGTTATATATTTATCAGCGCTGAATAACTAGAATGGAATGGGATGAAATGTTAGCGCATACGTGCATGACCCATTTGTGGAGACATGAGGACAAGCTTGGATGAATTCTTCATCATTATCATCTACACACCTGAGCGCCCGCACTGCGGAAATTTGCCGGGTGATCCAGTCTCCATCAGTCTGAAAAAAGCGATCGACATTATCTTTTTTATTTGAAAAATTTCGAACAAACATTTTTCAAATTGATGAATAACGCCATTTTACCCGAAAAAAATGAATTTTATTTGAAATTCTTACGCCAGTAAAATTTTCATTTGGTGCCCTTATTACAGTCTTAAAACTTTAAACATTCAAAAGTTTACTAAACAAATTGGTATTGCTCTTTTTTGTCGAAAGTTCCACATCCTTCATTCGGGATCTCTCGTCAATCATTTATAAAATTCCATATGCGTTTGACTAGCCATTACTATGCAGATTGACCGACGGATTTTTTATGTTTTTTCAATCTGAAATTTTCACCAGTTATGCCTGCAACACATCTCGCGAAACTGCTGTCAGCCTCGTCACTTTCCATTATTTTTTCGTGAAAATTTTTTATAATACACCTAAACATATGCCTGATAGCTCCCTTCAGTATTACTTTCTCATCATTCGTTCTTTTATCTAAAAATCCAGAAATAAAAAAGCTTTTTAAAAACTATTACATTGGTGTCTGTTAATGAACAAAAAAAAGATTTGCTTTATTAGATTTCGTCAATCCTATAAATTTTTCTAATTTTGGTATTCATAAGATATTTATCTAAGAAAAATGCAGGTTTCTATATGGTACACTGAAGTATAAATGCGTGTATAATTATAGTGTTACGTTACGATGACGTGCAAAATTCTTGACAGGCAAAGAGAAAGAGAGAGGGAGAGAGAAATTGCGGTAGAACGAGAGTGAGTGAATGTCGCAAGAGACAGAGCGAGTCTGAGGGGGCTAAAACGAAGGAAGGTGAAGAAAATTGCATACTCAGGCTCCGGTGGGCCGGTTAGCGCCCCCATGTACCCGGTGTTTGAGAAGCGACGTAAACAGTAACAACATTTTTTTCTGAAATTTTAATTTCAACGTATCAGTGTGGGTTACCAATAAAAATACGTGAGCTAATAGGAAGATCGTGACATGATCATGAGTCGCATTAATAAATAATTAGTTTCAATTATACAGCCTGTAAGAATTATTGAAAAAAAAATGTGTCTCTGAAGTGTGTCAATGTTACGTGACCTTTGCTGATTGGTTGAACTTCATTTTGTCAATTTTTCAGCATTTATATTTAAATTGAAATATCAACACTTTTCGTCTTTCAGACGAATCCTACTGTCACCCTTCTCTATCATAGGCACCCATTTCACGAACACCCAGTATAAAATGTGCATGCGAAATCGAGGATTGAAAGAGAGAGACGGTGCGAGAAGTAGTCCGGGGGTTAACGACGCTGGGGCGACTAATTTTACGCGATTAGCGAAACCGGTCGTTAGAGTTAACAAAATAGATTAGTCACCGTGTGCTTTTCGCATCCCTGGTATTTGTTAACGTGCACGGAGAAGCGTGTGTGCGCTGAAACTCACCCCCTTGGAATCCAGCGCCCTTTTATAGCGTTCTGAGGGTAGCCAGGGGTGTGAAGGCTATATATGCTGGTGACTGGCGATTCACGTATCCGGTAGTCGATCGATCGCACCCTGTTTCAACCCCTTCCACTCCTTTCGCCTCTTCAACCCCTACATCTCCACCCCTTTTATACCCCAGCTCACTTTTTTCTGTTTCTCTCTCATTTTTTATTTCTTTTGTTTCACCGAGAATGATACGGAACTTGTATCCCATCTTTTTTTTTTAACACCCTTTCATTCTTTTTCTTTTCTTCCACCCGTACCCCTATTTTTTCCCCTCTCGGCCAAAGGGATTGCATGCGCATTTTCCATCTTTTAGCTCCGGGGCTGCCTCACCCGGTCCTCTACTTGTCATGTACATGTTATCCATAATTAGAGTTTGCCTCTTTTCATCCAATCCTCGATCCCCTACTCACCGCGCTCTCTCTTTCTCCCTCTCTCTCTCTCTTCATCCCTCTGGCGTTTCTCGCAAGTTTGAACACTAAAAATACCCGGAATGTCTTTTGCTCTCTTCAATAGGGTGTACTAACTTTTTGAAAACAAAAGTCTTCTTTTAAAGAGTGAAAAATACCCTGAACATTCAATTAGAAATCGCTTTAAAATTAAGTTGCTCAAAAAGCTTTAAATAATATTTTCAGAAGAGTTTTTTAAAAGTACGATAATTAACTTAAGCCTTGAGATGAAATTGAAAAGGTACTTAAAAATATAATAGTTTGATAAAAATGTTTAGAATGAGTTACATAAAAAAAATTTTGCAAATAAAAATCTCCAATTCAGCGCAAAGCTCAGGGAATTTTTTTTTAAATAGCTCCCAACATTGTTATAAAATATTTTTAAGGACTTTCACGTATAATTCGAGAAAATACAGGAAATATTTTTTTATGTGTTTCAGGTGGAGTGTTCAACGAAATTTTTTGGAGGATGGAAGATTCGGTTTATCCGAGTTTGATGCCCAAATGAAAAAAAAGCAATTCGAAGACCTACGATTGAAATTTCAAAAAAAAGATAACATTTCACAAATTTCAACAAAGCTTGAAAAAAAGCAGCCAAAATTCCACGAAATCAAAAGCATTTGGGCAAAACTATTTAGTTCGAGGAATTTCGGTGCAATAAAACATAAAATAAGCCGAAAAAATGTTGTGATTGATAAAGCAAAGTGTAATCCAAAGAGTGCGAATTAAAAGTCAAACCTCGCAGAACATTCATCGTGACGAGAGACTTCAATGTATCGGAACGGAAAAAAAATACCGGGATTTCCTCTCCAATTTTTTTTCCCCGGATAAATCTCGAGAGTGGAAAAAAGCTCGGAAAAATAAAATCTTATTTTCGGTTCTTACCTGTGAATTCGTTGCCGCCTCTTTCAACGCTATTTCGTTTCTGGGAACACGACGGTAAAAATTTAACGATCGAAAGCTCACAATCTCGGTCTCTTGAGAGACCGGTTGGCCATCGAAACCGGAAAGCGAAAATGTGCTCTGACTCGTTTCGCTGAAAGAGGATTCGGATAAAAAAAAAGTCGACGAAAAAACTCAACGCGGGATATTCGTTCCATAAAACACGAAAGAAAAGCGCGTGAGCGCGAATGACGAAGTACGTAGAAAATTCCGTCTACGAGTATAAACATTTTTCAAGAACGATTTCAGAGTTTATCCTGCAAAAACGATAACGCAAAGGAGAAAAAAAATCTGTACGTTTTTCCTACGAACGACGACCCTGGCTTTGAGAAACGAGTTAGAAGCGTACGTTGCAAGTTCGAGAGGACGTAAAGCCGAGAAAAATTTGACTTTATAACTGCAGGAGGTCGAAAAATTTACCTTCAAATAAAAAAAGATTGAAATAACAATTTTTAAGAGCTTAAAAACGGAATGGACTGATAGAAAATGTCAAAAACTTGACCTTACAATCAGAAAAGTTTCATGAATTTGACCGCGAAACGGGAAGGAAGGAACGAATTTGACTTTGGCTTCAGAAGAAATAAACGTACTGGGCCGTAGGACTAGAAAAGGTTCTCGAATCTAATCTTTAAAGACAGACCTTGAAACAGAATAAATAAAGCGTTTAATCCCAAAATTAATAAAAATAGGATCTCAAAAACTGATAATAACTGGTACCGATTGCAGTGCTTGAAAATCCATCATGAATTTTCAGAGTTACCGAGAAATAGAAAATTGGCGAGACAATTAATAAATTAGTGTTTTTTTTATCGGCCTCAGTGCGATTGATGAAAAAAAAATTTATTAATCAATTAGCAACAATGTTAGATCACGTGCAAGTAAAAACGAGATCAAGTTCGAAGGTCAGCAATCCAGCGAAAATGGCTTGTGAAAAGGCATCAAGGCGCCTCAGGGCGACCCTGGTTAAAGCATCACGTCTTGGGATCACGACCAGCGAAGTTGCTGGTCTCGCGTCTGCAAAGAAGCTCATCCCTCAACGAGACCACGGCTGGAGACTTGCTGTACTCCTCCTCCTAATGTTTGCTGGAGGTGTTATCGTTGTCCTTGTCTGCATGGCGAAAAAGGGTTGCTCAAGAATCGAAGAAATCGTGAGTAATCATTTCGATGTAATTTTTTGACTGTTGCTAATTTGTTATAATAAATTTCTTTATGTTTTCGTAATCATAAAATCAATTAAAATATTTCCTAATTATCATTCTATATTTTATTCTCAAATCAGTTCCTTTCATTTCATTATTTTTTCATTATCTTTTACGAGTGACAGGCAGAAATACCTCATCTTAGCGACCTCAATAGAAAAATGTAAATATTCATGCAGATAAAATATGTATACGAAAAGCCATAAAAATTCTAAAGAAAGTTGGAGTTCGATATATCACTTCGTTTCCTACTCTTTGTATAGAGATATAGGTCTGGTCATAGTAAGTGTAAATTAAATGGTAACAAAGGCGGTATTGCAGAGAAGAGAGAAACAAAGGATAAGAAGAGAATGGAGTCAATAGCAGACAAAACAAATGTTTTATTTGAAAGTCAGAGAAACTCATCTCGCAGTCTACCTCTCTACTTACATTTTCACCCCTTCAGATTCGATTAAGCGTTCTCACCTTTGTGAACTTGGGTGAGACTCAAAGTGCATCCGAGTTGAAATTCAGTTTCCTGCCAAACTTATCGACTGTTTCCCAGAAAAAAATAAATGGACGAACGCGGAAGTGTCGTAGAAACTTCATACGACCTCCTAATAAGGGTAGGAAGAAGCAGCAACTCCGTTTCCAGCTTGTATTCCAGTTTCGATGCATTTCACGTGGTGACATGTATTTCAGGTCTTTCAGCTGGACAAATGAAACTACCGTTATCTTGAAGCACGTTCTTGGCTCGTCGTTTTGCTATTCAAATTCATGCAGGTGAAACCGTCGTATTGGGACCTAGTAAGAGCCATGGAAAAGTTACATAGTCAGCAAATTGTACTCTAAACTACTCCTGAGCCATCGGACCAGTTGTGAATCTTGAGAAGAACAATACAATATATCAGCAACATGATCTAATCCTGTCAGTAGTCACAGATTCCTGAGATTTCTTACTTAAGATAATCTAATGCTCCTATCGAAAATATTCGATTGTTACTTAACATTCATATATTATTATTGATCCTATAGTGTATAGTGTATCTATTTATATTTCATTATAGATAGTTCCAAACTCGGTCAGACCTTTGAGAGGTCTCCGACTTCAGAAATTTCGAAGTCTAGCCATAAACATATCACAAAGTGATGTTGCACAACATCAGTTGGATGAGTCCTAGCTGAATTTCTGAATGGATTATTTTCTAGAGACTGCCTTATAACGTCATTGACTTTTTCACTATGTTCAATAAAGTATCTCTTGTGATTGCTAGCAATTTCTCTGGATGCAAAGGCAAGAGAGAATCGATGACATTAGCTGAAGTTATGCAGCATAAGGTAGTCAAGGATTAGATTTGTAATAAATTCTTTAATAGCGCCTGCATTATGGCGTCACTCAGCGTTCCTTCATATTAACTCAAGAATACCCTACCATGGATTCACATACTTGCAATCGTTGTAAACCTGACGACAGTCGAGATTTGATGTCATTAGCTAGAGTGTTGCAGTCAAACGTGGTCAAGGACTGAATTCTCGGACACGTTGGCGCAAACGGTTCAAGAACCATTGACGATTGAGGAGTACCCGTTGGTAGTCTTCGAGTTAGGAATCCTTCGGATGGCGGATATGTGCCCAGTCCTCGAGGAACTACGATGAGAGTATGGTAGAAGCAACCTGAAGCGTCGATAGGAAACTCGAGCGAGGGTCAGTAATAGAGTTGATGGAGTGAGAACGGATGCGAGGCCAGAACCTTCGAAAGCCGTTGGCTCTTGGACGAAGAGGTTGGGGGGGCTTGCGGCCTGTGGCTGGTTACGGACTAGGGTAGAGTTAACGGGAAGTGGGCTTGCCGCACAAGCCAATGTGGGAAGGGACAGGTCGAGAGATAGAAAGGCTACATCGCCGAGACTCCTGGGACCAGAGCGCACTTGCTTCCAGCACCTCATCGACATCCGTGTATAAGTCTGGATACGTACAAGTTCAGATGTTCCATTGGAGAAAGCATTGGACGTTGGCGGAGGCCACCGTCGAGGGAGTAACCCTATGAAGCTAGGGAAGAGTCGGTTGAATAGCCGCTAAAGGGGTAGTCGAAGAGATCCACTGGAGAACCTCTTCAGTTGGTATGTCCCTCTCGAAACATGAGACTCGACAGCGTGGGATAATCGCCCATGTATATTCTTGTCGAGTACCGGATCTTTTTCCAATGGGTGTTCAGTCTCGATACTTGCTCGTCATATTTATTTTAAGAGGTTTCTTGTCAAGCTTTTTAATGTTTGCTAGCTCGTTCTAAACAAAGCATTCTAATGCACACGGGAAGAAATTGAGTAGGGACTTTGGAAGTAAATAAACCACTGGTGTATGACACTTGATAAGTCATTTGTAATGTACATAAATGATTTTAAAGAAATAGACAATGTATAAAATAATAGATGTTTCGTTTTTTGTCATCCCAACATTCTCTCCTAGTGCTTCTCTTTCTTGCTCGAACCGTTATGGCTCAATACATGAAACTTTGCATTATTAATTTTTATAAATACCCCTCGAGGGTCTTGGGTAGATAAAGGATATTGTATGACGATTGGCGAAAACGAAGCACAGAATCCTAAAAACGTCAATGAGGCTCCAACAATACTATGCGTCAGAAGCCACCAAGATCTCTACTCCGACCATGAAATTATCATCACCAAGCGGATTCGATAAATAAGGATTTGCCACCGAAAACCGATTGAGAATATCATTACTTATATCCGGAACTATATTATCGAACGCAGATGTGATATTGAAAAGGCCTAGGGTGATTCACGTTTAATTCATGCGTAGGAAGAAAATTCATTCCTTAGGTAGCGTCACCTAATTTATGATAGATCGAGATTCTCAGTCTGTTATTTTTTTATTACCAACAAGGAAAGAAGTGTTATCTGACTGAAGTTATTATTATGGACAATATTCGCACACATTAAATTCTCAAACATTAGACCCACAGACTTTAAATCCGAATAATATCAATAATTCAATATCTTGATTTGAATTGAATTGGATTGGAGCTTTCGAGCAAACAATGGTTCAATTAAACTTTTGTTACTGATGATTAAATTTGATTATCATACCTGAAACTCGATAAAAAGAATTTCTCATCGAGTTATAACTGTACTCATTGATGGCATTTACTGTTCCGATTGTATGCATCTTACTGATTCGATATTCTACTTTGATTCATTCGGTAAGAAACATATGTATACATGTATAATCGGTAGAAGTTTAAAATTTCATTGCTGATTGGTCAAATCGTACAAGGTGAGTGACATAATACCATCTTATTTATTTTTTATAATATCTTCCAAATGCAATATTCTAATTTCTGAAATAGAATCGACTTAAGACTTGATTAAATTGCAAGTTGAAGATCATCAGATGTCATTATTTTAGATGAAATTTAATCAATGATCGAGATGTACAATTGATGCGCGATGATTGAAAGAATAATTAGATCAGATAATTTCGATGATATTTGATCAAGATAGCAGAACTATAGGTGTTAATGAAAAGAAGGGAAAGCCTGCAAAGATAGTCCATACGTGAAATACGTTACGGTAGAGATGTCCTGGACTGACTGCACTGACAGCTGACAGGCATACCTCCTGCAGCTGTCTCGTTTATCCCGGAATTATGCTAGCCTGTGAACTTGTCCATGGATGTATTTCTCGCTGGAGTCTCCTGGTCCCAAGTAAACCACACGCTCGGCTTTCCACCTCGACGAAGTTACAAGCGATAGCATAGCCGCATCATAGCCAGTGTCTGTCTCTGATTCACCTCGTCCGAACAGCTCCGAGCCTACATGTGTCACGTCCCTTCTGTTTCTCTTCTGGCTGGGTGCGTGTCCCAACCCTTCGTGATCGCTGCCGCAGTCAGTCGCGATATAGACGCGTTCGTAATGTGGAAACAGAACCTCTAGACACAGATAATTGTTCGTAGAACCGTCCGTGTACCTGCCAAACGAATCAGCTCATTTGCGCCACACTCTTCACCAAATGGTTCCACAGGACACAAGTTGAAAACCGAACCAGAGCCACGAGACCGTACGAGCTGGAATGTTCCGCTCTAGGGGTTGAGAACCTGATGCAAGCTTCAAAGCTGAACGTCAACTCTCTGCAAACTCGCTCCATTACCGTGTCTTTCTCATGAGAACGTTGAGAGGGTAGCTGAGAGCGTAGAGAGGGTAAGCCAAAGCTCACTCTGGAAAGAGAATGAACGAGACGATTCTACCGCTGTATCCAGGCTTGTTTGTTCTCACAGGACAAAATGTATGCCTCTGGCTCTTTCCTCTCTTGAACCTGGTCAAAATAGAAACGCTATCGCGACCAGCTCTACTGATTCCCAGCGCAACAGCGGTGATTCTCTCGGCTATACACCTTGCTCTCTTCCTCTTTTCATTTTAGACTCGCTTGCTGACCGGAATTGTGGTTATTGTGGGCAATTTGATAGGACATCCACATGAAATTCCAATGCTCTTTCATAGCATTTTGTGGCCTCGATTTCAGTACCATCGCCTGATCTTTCAATGATCAACCATCTCCTGAATTATCGGACATTAACCATGAATCGAAAATCGAAAGCAATGAGTATTGGAAATCGGCAGCGGAATATCAGCCACTTATTGATGGACTGCTAGTCATTAACTGCGGGTACTGGAACCGCTTCTCACAATACCGGATATTCATTTGCACTAGCGGACAATCTGTAAACCTCTGATGTACATATCTATCCAAAATATTGTAGTAAGTAAAAAAGAGCGTCAAGTACGAATGAGTTGTGTATAACTAAAAAGTACATGCAATGATAGTACAAACAACATATCGAACATTTTTTGGTACCTGCCAATTTTACATTACAAGATAAATGCCACAAGTTTTTTATTTGATCACAAAACTATTTGATAAACTTTTCAGTAGAATAATTGAATTAATTACATAATTAAAACAACTTCAATTTTTCGTGAAAAATAATCATCTGTGGTTGTTTCGAAGCTAGCTGCAACCAATTTTTCAGAATATAATGAGAATATCAATTGATTAAAACTTGTGCATTTATAAATATTAATTGACACCCTATTTAAATGAATTTCTTGAATTATTGTCAGTCATGTTGCCCTCTTTTTGGCTTTAAATATCAATTATTTATCTTCAAAACATTCTACGAGAGTCAATTAATTTGCATAAGGATTACCGTGCTCGATATTTTCTTGGAGGGGGCACTTCATTAAGGGATGCGCAGTAGCGTTCCCAGTATTTTCCAAGACACTGATAAAGTATAGGATCAAGGTTCCAACGTCGACGCAGGCAGCTTGTGATTAGTGGCACAATGCTGAAAATGGTTGGGTAGTAGAGGACCAGATTACAATTCGCAAGTTAAGTTATAAACATAAGGCAAGGTGCTTCACGCCGCAACTGAATTTCACGCGAGTAAAGTGGAACGAGTGAAAAGAAAAGTTTCCGAAGGATTTATAGAGAATAAGTAATCCAGGCGCTTCTCTACCATTAATCTTGGTCTGATGGTCTTTTTTCCTTTGTTCACTGAAAGTAGATGGTGTATGTAAGAGCAATTCAATTAGATTGGAATAAAAAAGAATACCCACGTAACGATATTTTGGAACTGAAATGTTCCAAACTGTTAACAAAATAATTCATTAAAGCGCATTTCAGCGAATAGCACACATACTAACAATTCGAGAGATTCAACTGTTTCTGGTAATGCTATTTTAAAACTACATTTAAAAATATCATCTTGGTATGGCATCGACGTTTTAATCATTTAAAATCGATACAACCCAATTTCCACATGAAACCTTACTTCATTATTGACGAACGATCCTTTTTTCAGAGTCTCAATTTTACGATTGGCTTACACTATACTTGCCTATTAATTACAGAGCGACAAATCCACGTCATAAAATAGTTTATATCTCTGCTTTCATAACTGAGTAGATGTGAATTTGGATACAGTTGGTACCATCACTTATTTGATGAACGATGAATTGTGGTATAATTTTCTATACATACTAGCTGAAACTACGACTTCATTCGCCTATTTGCTCTTGCTTCTATGTAAATAAATCGATGATAAACTATTTATATTTTATTGTAAAATTTTATTTATTTAAAATATGTATACAATTTGTAATCAATGTTTTTATACCTCTAAAAAACTATAAGAAAGTCCATCGTATTCGATTGAGCAGTACATAAGTTGATGGGCTGTAAAGCCACGTAGAAACAGGTACAGTTAAAACTACTAAATGTCATTGTTAGCGCTAGCGTTAGCGTCGTTGGAAGCGTGACCGTAATCGCAAGCGTGATTTTGATCGTCAGCGTTAGTGCTACCGCTAGAATTAGAATTAGCATCACCGTTAGATCAAAATGAATAGCATAAAAATCTTTTACGTGAAAAATACATGCCATTTTCTTGGTGATCGGTCAAACAATGTTTTATTTTGTCACACGTGCATACATACATGCATACACATATACCAACATCCATTTTCATGTATATAAACTTCAATCTATATTAATTCTTGACGTCAAAAAGTGTTCGCAGAATTTCTATAATCACCAGTTAAATGTGATCCGAGATGACAGCTATTCTGGATAGTTGGACAGAGATTAACCCTCTTACCACCAAGCTTGCTGTATTAGCAACACCGGTTATTGCGGCTATCCGAAATTTTAAGCCTCATGTCTGGAGATTACTTGGGTGCTTATCCAATGCTAGGGGATTGCTAAGCGAGTGAAGAGAAGAGAATAAGACGGCCAGTCAGCAAGGTCTTGCTAGTCACGCCGATCACATTATGCCTTCAGACCTAGGGATACTGGTAGATCGGTCACGTCCGAGCCTCACCCGACCTCACTTACTGCCGAACCATCTGTAGCGATTTAGAACTAGATGTATACATCAGAGCCGACGGGTGTATCAGCACATTTCTGTTCACGTACCACGTATCTCGTTGTAATGACAATAATGCCCCCAATCTGGACCAATTTCTCTTCAAGATTGTACCCTGGACGTGAAATCAATTCTGCGGTTATATGAGAATATAACGAAGTCCAAGGGGCAATCCGAGATAAATGTTCCATCCCGCAACCATATCCTTTTCTATTGCATTCAATGCCTTGGTATGAATAAGAAGTTGAAAAAACTCAACCAGCAATAAGATATAAGGAAAATTGAATTCCATTTTGATGTGGATTCCGGAATAAATAGGAATTGTGGAATTGGTTGGTTAATTCTCGTGTATTTTCTAATACATAAACAAGTTTATTAAAAATTAAATTTTATTAATCTGCCAATCAAAGACGTCAGCAAACCTGAACCGTCTTTAAACCAGAAAGTAATCAAAGATGATTAGTCTGCTGAACGGAAATAATAATTTATGTCCATCGATAATATTCAATTTTCATGAGCAATAAGTGAGAAACGCTTCCGTAAAATAATCCTCGGTATATATAACTCAACTTCTCATAACCAGCGTCTCTATCCTAAGCTCCTAGTAACAGCCAAGTCAATGGCTTTGAATTATTTAAGGTACAAAAGACTAGCTGCTCTTCAGTGATTTTCAAATGCAGGCGCTTAAATTTCCAGAAAAGAGTTCGCGTACTACTATAGCAATCGTTGATGGTCAATATGAACTTTATATTCGTTAATATTTAGATGTGCGATTTTAGACCAATAGACACTGTCTCACGATAATGTCGAGTATTTCTAGGTGTTAAAGGATTGCTTCTGTGTTGCTGTACACAGAAAGTTGAGGAAGGAGGTCAGTGACTACATAGCATATACGGGATAGGTTGGGGACGTGAGCTATCTTGTAGAATTTGAACAGAGTGTAGTACAGGTCGTATGTGGTATTGCATGTGTAGGGTATGAATTGGTAGAAGTTCAATATGAACTATTGTAGTACAGACCATTATAAACGAACAGTGATTCGGTGTAGGTTGGTAGGAGTTGTTGTGAACAAGGACGATTCAAGAGGTATTGTTGACGTGTAACCTCCACCGCAGTCTATACTTACATGAAATCTTTTTTCAACCTCTCTTTCAATGGTTCCATCGATTTAAAAAGATTCTCAATATGATACGCAGCGGTTACATAGTCTACAATTTTATTTACATGACCCTCAGAGCTAAATTTATAAATAAAATTCATCACATATGCTTTAAAACGTATTTTGTAAATAATGATCAAGTTTTTCCAAAACCATATTTTTCTAATCGACATGCAGAATGATTTTTGTAATTTTCAACCCTTCGATTTGAAATCAAACTGCTAGTTCTTGGACATGAGTTCGGATAAGCTGATGATTAATGAATGAAACCAATCATTTTAAAGATGGCTTTAAAATAGCTGTTTAGTTAGCCAACACATCCCTTGATGTAAAACGGATGATACAGAACTCGTAGTCCGGGCTTTATTCAATTCTGGTCTTTTTGCTTTACCCATCTATTTTCCTCTAAGCTGTCCTCAATAGACCAACTAGGATTTATATATACATGCGTCTTGTGAAACGAGAATCACTTTGGGCCACAAAACTCTCGGTGATCCGAAAATCGCATCTTTCTCCCCTTCGTTTATTTTGAGCACTCGTTATCCGGTATTCACGTCAAACCTCCCTTAATGTTTTAACTTCCAGACAAGCCGCATCGTGATGCCAATCCCTCGCTAGTTACCAAGCTCTATCACTGCATTATATATCAATCCCTGCTCGCTGATACGATCACTCTCTACTTCAACCCTTGGCGTGTCAAATCATTAAAGGCTGGAAATGGGATACACTGGGCCATTATACAGTTCAATTGGAAAGGGCTTTTTAAATTATTAATTTTTTTATCCCCTCAGTCATTGATTAATCGATCGTTATTCGATCTGCCTTCTCCCTTATCCTAATGCGTCGAGTTAATTGCTCAATGAATTTTCAATTCAGTACTGGTCTGTACACCAAAATAGTTAAATTTCTGTCAATAACATCAAAAATAAATTATTTGACACTGGTAACAATGTTAACTGAGGTTGTAATCTAAGAAAAGTTTATGAAATTTTCATAATTTTTAACAAATCGTGCGAATGAAAATTATGAATATCAATTTTGATTCGATAAATATTTTGGCTGAAATTGTTTATGAATAGGTGTAGTAATGACTCGATGCTTAGTATGAAAGAAAAAGAAAAGGTTTTTCACAAATAATAAGTTAATTAATTCTGTATTGCTTTAGAGAACCTTTGTTGGCATAACCTAGTTTTATCAAAATTGTAAATCAATTTTGAAATTACAAATTAAAACAAGGGTACCAACAAATTCCGCCGTACAAGAGGCAAAAAAGCTAGTTTTAAAAAAATGTAGTAATGCGAAAGAATTTGTTTCGTTTCAATAGCAAAAGAAAAATTTTCAAAACTTTTATGCACAATGACCTTCCAATTAAAATTATTGAAAGAAAACTTGACAAGACCCAATTTTTCATTGCAATTGGAATATTTGTAATTGTAAACACGCGAAACAACATCGAAATCCGATTTAAACTGAATTATTTCCCCCTCCTCGAAAATAGTATCAAAACTCGATGATCGAAATTTCTAGTCACTCTTGAAAAAACGGCTGACGAATGAAGTGGCCTCGCCTCACAACATCGATTCTGATTGTGAGTAATAATTTTTCCTTTATCCATCGAAAATCAAGTTGAAGGCAGGTATTCTTCAAATTGTCATTTAATATTCACATTTAAAATATCAATAATATAAATAATCTCAAATACGAAACCCATATTTTACATATTAAATAGTTCTTGAAATTAGTAGATCTTCATCCTTAAATGACACCCTCACCAAATTTCATTCATGTCTATAGTTTTGTTAATTCTGTAATAAGCCACTTTAAATTTCATTCGCTAGTATAATTATCGACTTACCTATTTTCCATCGAGGGGAATTCCTTCTATTGTAAATTAACTTTTCGTTTAGTTCGCCGTGTGAATCATACACTGGGATATTTTGCAAACATGAACTCACGAATAATTTAAATTTTCGGGCTTCTCAGAGTTTCTCGGTAATACGCTTTTGCTCTAGAGATTTGACTAAACGCGAGCCGGACCTTGTGAATGCAAATCATTAAAAATTCTACGTATACAAGATATATACTGGAAAGATCCACGCTTCATTGATTTACACTAAAATTTTCAAATAAGCTTTAAACTCTATTTATGCTCTTCTTTCTCTCATACACTTTTGAACTTTGTTAATATTTGTCACTATACTAATAACAATAATATTTCGTTATTGATGCAATGTAAAGACTATTATCAAATAATATAAATATAATTGAAATAGTATATTGTGTGACTAGGGGTGAAACGAAACGATTTCAGACCAGAATGAGAGGCATCACTCGGTCTGAAATTGTTTCGTTTCATCCCGCGTCACACATTATATTTTTCATATAATTTGCATTGAAAATGCTAGTTTCAATGTCTGTTGAGCCGACCGAAATTAATTAATTTTAGACAAACAGCGAAAAAATGACAGTTATGAAAACATAAAATAAACAAAAGGTGCTCTAACAGGATCAAAAATAAAGCTGCAACTTCGCTCAGCGGGCAGAAAGTGATCACTTTCGCCCCAAGGGCAGAAAAGTCGCATTGGTCTGAAATTGACTAGTTTCGGTCAGCTCAACAGGCAGTGAAACTCGCATTTTCAATGCAGGTTATATGAAATTAGTATATTACACACCGAGGGAAGTAAAATAAGGAAGGTAAGTAAAAAAAAGAAGTAAAAAAGGAAGCCTCAGATCACATGTAATTGTCGGCCGAGGCGAAACCGAGGTCGACAAACATGTGATCTGAGGCTTCCTTTTTTACTTCCCGAGGAGTGTATACGATTTTTCTCATCGACGGAGCCGAAAAGCGAGGACTTCGTTTCGCGTAGCGGGACGAAAGTTGTCGGTGAGAAAAAATAATTATTAATATGTACACCTATTTGTTGCAAAGCGTAAAAGTGGTTAAAAATATCTATCATAATTGATCAAGCGTTACTCCGAGATTTACATACCAACAAGCGTGAAATTTGGATAATTACGGAACTGTGAGAGATCACCATGAATGATGACCGCTGGTGCAAAATGATGCGGTACATTGGGCAGTGTCGAGATTGAGGGACGTCTAATCACGATGGTAATACGAGCAAGACGCATGGACGACAATTAATCGACAAGCAAATGATAAGGTCTGAGTGTCTATCATGCAGTCACGACTTGAAACGACATCTGACGGAATTGGTGTCCCTTTGGAAACGGTACGAACCTTGTCCCGTTTCATCACTGAGCCGAATGCCGAATCAAAGTCATTTAATAATTTTTGGTTCGAGAGGTTCATGACAACCGCGTCAATGAAGTGATTTAAAAATAATAATTATTGTATAATTTATACAAAAATTAATTACTTTTTCACTACAGTTCATTGTTTTGTATGAAATACTTTTTCCATAAAATCCGTGACAAAAGTTATTTTTCCGTAATAAATTGTTAAGATTTTTTAAGGATGTACTGGAGATACAATCCTTGACAAAAGGGCCTTTTTCATAATGAATTGTTAAAATGTAGTCTTTGTTTTTTTGTTAAAAAGTTGCAATTTTGAATCATGTTATTCACAATGATACTAGATAGTTTGCTAAGGTTTTATTAACAATTTTCATATAATTTATTGTTTAAACAATCAAAAAACCAGAATTTTAGACAAAATCGTTTCAACTTGGTTATTATCATTTCTTATGTGTACTGATAGTAAAAAAAAATATCAACAAGACATCATAGTTTTAATCAATTTTTAAGGTAGTCCTGTCGCTGGTGGGGGGATCGAAATTTTGTACCTCGTTTTTCTCCCATTTCAAGCGAACTAAGCGTTTAAGTTCGTTTAGAAAAGTTGTTGCAAATCGCCTAAAGAACAACATACTCAAAATTCAAGTTGATCCTGCATACAGTTTATTTGTTATATAATAAACAAAATCGTAACAATATTTTTCATTAGATTTTTCTAAACAACTAATCGAAGCTTCTTGGGTTCCGTATAAAAACGTGTACAAAATTTCAACGGTCCTTATCGACCGAAAAATCGAAAAAATCGTTGTTGAAAATCGCGATATCTATCACGGGCTCTCATGAAAAGTAGCGAAAAATAATGACTTTCAAGAATAAATATTTCGATTTCCGAGTCGGTAACAGCCCCTCAAATTTTACACACATGTGCATATGGCATCAAAGAATGTTTGGGCAAAATTTCAACGAAATCTAATGGAAAGTGCAGCAGCGACAGGACTACCTTAAGTACTTTTAAAGAGGGAAATTAGTTTTATAATCATATAAGTGGACAATTTTTTAAAAACTGTTTGGTACAAGTTGATAAAATTTGGCAGAAAGATTCTTTAATATTAAAACATCTTGAGAAAAAATTTACAGGTAACTACTACCGTTCTTTCGATATTTATAACTCATTATAATTTCGAATACGTATAACATACACTTTGTTATAACTTTTGAACGGTTTGGTGAATGGAGTTGAAATTTGCACAGAAGCATTAGAATTCTTTTATCAATGACTGGTCAAGTTTTTAGATTCTTGCCACCGTTTCGAATTATTTCCAGTACATCCTTAACATATTCACGCAAATACCATGCTAAAGTCTTAGTGATTTTTCATGAATTAAAAAAAACGTCGATCCACCACATTCCACGATAAAAAAGTATAAGTACATCATAAAATATAAATTAAATATTCCATTCATGATTATGAACACTATATCATGATTTATTGAAATGATATATACTTCTTTGTAAAGTATAGTAGAAACACACATAACTTTTTAATGAGATTTATCGAGAGGATGGAGAAGGGTGACGAGAGAGATTGGCATAAAGATCAGATGAGAGACAGATGTTTCGACAGTGTACAACGACTGAGCCCGTTCCATCGTCCTGTCTCGTGTCAATCTTGGTAAGCGCGTAATCACGAGTTGCGGATACGCAGACAGGTTCAGAAGGGAAATTCCAGAAACCGACTGAGCGAAGGAGGAAGGACGGATATAAGGGACGAGGGAAAGGCATGTCATGCATCAGTTACGAGTTTGTATTTACAATCTCTCTTCCGTGCCACCGTGCAACCCACACTCACAACTTTGTTGTTCTTTTGTACTATTTCCTACTTTTATTTTCTTCTACTTTAAAACTCACCTCTCCTTGTCTAGATTCCACTCACTCTCATCTATTCAAGTCCTACCAATTCGTGTAAACTTTAACCACCGTATCGTCCCAAAAATTTTTTCGATCTTAAGGGGTTTCGGTAGTAAAAATGAAAATGATAAGAACTTGATGAAGTTTGGATAGAATGTTCTTCTATAAAAAATTTGAGAGTATTATTTTTTTCAAAATTTTCGTCCTCATATTTACAGAGTAATAGAACAACAAAAATACGCTTTTTGGATATACAGATATATACACCGTGTATAAGAACGTATTTTGTTGGTCAATTACTCAACAACGACGTGGATGAATAATTTGAAAAAAATAGTTTTTAGTTATTTAAGGTATAAGAACATTCTCGCCAAATTTCATCAAAGTCTTATCATTTTTTAATTTCCTATGTGTTTAACATGCGTTTGTCTATATTGTGGTATCGAAACCCCTTAAACCCTTTTCGCCACTCGAAACCTCTTTTTTTGTTAATTTTTAATTATTATTAAACTTGAAGCTCTCATTTTTCATAATGTTTAATCACCTTAGACTTTCCACCCTTTTTTGTTGTTTTTTGATTTCCTCTCACCCTTCATTTTTTCTATATTTTGAGCTCATTTTTTGTCTCATGAATGATTGAAATTTCGGCTCGGTTTATTCCTCTAAATTGGAAATTTCGATATTTGGACGTCCGAATATTTAAATTAGCGTACCAAAGATTCTTTGACTCTTTTAACGTAACTTCGACGTGTGATTGATGGAGAAATTGTGAGAGACGGAACTTTTAGGACGCGAATGAAAAAATATTCTCGTCCTCTCTTGATGAAATATCACCAAGCGGACGTTCCTAAAATAAAAGGAAAAAATTTATATAAAGTGAAGAGCGTAGAAGAAAAATTCATTTCGATGTTGGAACGATGTCGCAGAATCGATTACGAGGGAAAAATATTTTTCCATTCCCATAGCAGAGTCGGCGATCGCTTCATCTCTCGTAATACCCCGGAAAATAGATTCCAAGAGAAAACAATAACAAACAGACCATCGGAGAAATGGAAGAGTAAGAAAAGGGGAGTGAAGAAAAGAAGGAGAATCGACAGACGAAAAAAAAGAGAAAAACGAAGAAGAATTACATCGTTCTTCGTTTTCCATTTTCTTTTTCGCTTTTCCACTTTCACGGATCTTCATTCTTATTTCACTTTTTTTTTGAATGTTCAGCATCAACTTTTCCTCAGCTCGTAAGAAGAGTAAAAGAGAAGAGTGAGAGAGTCGAAAATGTGTGTTTGAATTTTCACGAGATACCGAAAGCTGAAAAGAGAGAGAGAGAGAGAGGACGAAAGAAGGAAATAGGTAAACTCGAATTGAAAATGTAATAGGAGAAACTGAGAGGACGAAAGCTCACTCAGAATTTCTCTTTCTTGTACACGGCAGCCGGCGATCTTGAAAAAAGCTCAACTGGCTTTCTCTCCGGTGGGAAATTCGACAAGTACTTCTTCACTATGAGCTTTGTGCCTCTAGGTTTGTTATGAAAACAGAATCCAGAGTGCACCTGCTGAAAGAGCTTGCGCGAAAAGAATGAGGAATGCGAAAGCGAGATGAAAATTACGATGGATGATTAAAAACGAGAAAGAAATGAGTTCGGACAATTTCACCTTCATTCAATTATAATTATTAGACATGTTTTTATTGGTAGATTTGAAACACTAAAAATAAAAATATTTTTTATGTTTTTTACGGCTATAGCATTGTTTGTCCATCGGAAATTTTTGAATTAAACAATGCGCGTCTGAAGAAATTCCAATCATTTTTCTAGATCACCACTAATTAACAATTTTAATGAGAGTTCATCGCTTACAACCTTACATTCCGGACCCAGAGGTCACACCTAATTTTTTTTCACAAAATGGAGATTATATAACAAAACTTTTTCTGCACCGAATATTTCTTCGTACATTCACCACTTATTCGTAAAAACATCGAAATTCGGAGGGTGGATAAAGGATTTAGGTTGATTGAATCGAACACTCTTAAATAGTTGAAAATAAAATTTTAGAATTGGAAAATGCTTAAAAAGGCAAACGCAGAACGACGAATGTGGAAACGTTCCTCGTGGGAATGCGGCCACAGATAGCCAGGTTTAGTAAACAAATAACGCGAATTCCAGAGGCATCTCGGTCTCTGAGCGATTCCGCAATATTCCGGTGGTTCACGGTGAACCAAACTGTGCGTACGGATGTCCAGATGAGCCGGAAAAGCTTAAGGCAACGAGCACGAAGAGATACCCGAACGGGGTTGGATTTTGGTGCTCGTATCACGACGCAGATATCAATTTCGGCAATTAAACGTGCAACCCATCTGGCCAACAGCGTTATATCCGTTATATCCAGGCGAAGTTGGTTCCGGATCCTCGTAGACCAGATCCCTATGTACGGAATTATATCCCTCGGAATCCTGGATCTTCCGGAGCCTGTAGGGATGAGCTAGGTGTGATCAAAACCAGAAATGGCGTAGCCATCGTTCAGCTCGCAGAAGCAGGTCAGCATTGTCCGATTTAGATCCGTCAATGAAATTTTCATGAGTTAATACGAATCTTGTGAATCGAGCGGATGATCTAGAGAGGTCATCGATAAATCGAATGGTCCAGATATAAAGTCAATATCTTTTATTTTGAAAAAAATTTAAGGATCTACTGGAGATAATTCGAAACAGTGATAAAAATCTGAAAATTTTACCAGTCACTGATAACAGAATTCTGATGCTTTTCTGCAAATTTCAACTTTATTTACGAAATCACTTAAAAGTTATAATAAATTGAATATTATTCGCATTCTTATGCAGATTCATCAAAAACGAAATTATAATAAATTAGATATATCGAAAAAACGATAATATGCAGTTACTTGTACAATTTTTTCTCAAAATGGTTAATTATTTATTATCAAATCGCTTTTTGATAAATTTCATTAAATTGTACGAAACAGTTTTTAAGAAATTACGATTCAACAGTACGTAAAAATTGATTATAACGATGACGTTTTGTTGATAATTTTTCCTACTTTCAGTTGAGATAATAAATGTTAATAACCAAGTTTAAACAATTTTGTCCAACATTTTCGTTTCTTAACCAAGCAATAAACAATTCGGAAATGTTGATGAATTATTGGAAACCTATTGAGTATCATTCTAAATATCACAATAAAAAATGTCAACTTTCTAACAGAAAAACAAAAACTAATTTTAACAATTCCATATGCGAAAGTCACTTTTGTCGGGGATTGTACCTCCAGTTCATGTCTCTAGATTTATTACTCCATTTTTTTCGATTTTTTCTTTATTCTTTCCTCTCATTTATTTATCTCATTTGTATATGACAAGGGAATCGGAGTCGACCAACTGATCTTTGCCTTAATCAGGATTAGGACTGACTCTGCGCTTTGGGTTTAACTATTTCTTTATCAATGTTTATCATGTTTACAATGTTTACATATTGTATGTATTGTTTTGAATGCTTGCTTGGATTATTGTATAACCTGCCGGTGGCATATTTGTCTACGTTGCACCGGGGATAGAGTATAATAGTTAGATGCGAAACTCTATCATATTGTTTAATCGTTAAAAAAATGATGCACTATTATATTGCTACCATATTCGCATGTAGATCTATTCTGCAGCATAGTAATAGTTAATTCATTCATTCATTTCACTCCAAATAAGTGATTTGCCATTGTGACCTACGAAATCCCATGACCAACTCGGATCGCTTATTGTGAAACATAAATATCGATAATTCGAAACCGATGCTACATTCGGGTCATTTTTTCCTCGAGATTTTTTTCTTTCCATTAATCCATGACCTGGTATGAAGCCGAAGGTTGGACTTTCACGATGGTGCTTCTAATCGAGGGAATAAAATTTTATGACCGGGACCAAATGGCCGTAGACAACGAGCCCCAAAGGAGAAGGTTATCTGCATTACCCGGTATTCCTTTGTGCTTCGAAACGTACGCGAGGAGAACTCTCGCAATGCTTATATTTCCCAGTGATTATAAGGAATTATCAGGTTATCACGAACAGCCTGCAAAGTGCTCGCGCAAAATTACGCTCGCTTCTACCAGCGTTTTTTTCCACTCTATTTTAGTCTCGCTTGAGAGGAGCCTGGAGAAAGCATTATTGAAAAAAATTATCTGATCCAGCCTGGATGATGGCGCAGTGGTTGAAAATTCACACGAGCCCCCTGGATAGAGTGAAGCTACTTTGCAGTTTAACCTATTTTTATTTTCGATCAAGCACAGACTACCGGATCCTAAACAATGGCCTGTCGTGTTTTTATCGTCGCGTGTAAGCTCGTCATTAAATTCGCATGCCCTGCATGATGTACTGCCGCTCTTCCCAGAATACGACTTCCTCAACCTCTTCCTTTTCTCCTTATGAACTGTTGCACTCGACTCACTCCGCCCTAAGGTTCAAACTTCTCTCATCGTTGATGAGAACATGCCGGGAACTCAAACCCTTCCGATGGTATATACGAAAGACCCCACAACTCACATCTGAAATTGTACCGAAATGTCAAAACTATTTTTATCCTAAATTATAATTGTCAGATTGCCCTTCAATTAAATAAACTTGTGGTCATTCAGATGACCCGATATGGATACTTAAATTGGTATAGTATGATATGGATGTATGATTTCTTGGTCCATTACCAAGCACTCTGCTGGAAAAATTGAATTGCTGGATAACGGAAAAAGATCTCCGCATTCCTCGTAGTGACGCGAGCGAGTATCCAGAACAGAACAGTGTGGAGCCGTCTGCTCTTAAAAGCAATAAAGAAGACAAAAAGAGCGCTAATAGGAGCAGAAACTTGAATGCATTATCCGAAAAGTGGCTAACTGCAGAGAGAAAACTCTTTTACAGCATCCTTCAACCCAGAATCTTGGAGCTTCTGGGAAGCAATCTTTTAATAACGCCCGTGTAATTCGCAAATTTGAGGCCATTAGTCTGCTCGCTTTGGCCCTTTTATATAAGTGCCTCATGTAGAGAATGTTGAAGCGTTTTACGCTCCTGAAAAAGAATCTAGAAGTAACCATAAAAGGTCATGAAAGATGACAACTGGAGCAGGATTTGCAGTTTCGTAATTTGGGCTCATAAACCAGTAGCTTCACATTCAAGACATCTTATTGTTGAAGTTTTTTAAATGCTGAAATTAAAAGTATGTTTTATGATGCAGATGCCTAGGATGTGCCTAAATTAGTCAGCAAGGATTGCTGAATATTAATCATAAGGCCATTTAATCCACTTTGATGATAATTTGTGGCCATCAAACAACTTGACTCTTCATGAGATTGAGTTTTTTCAAATATGTTTTATTAAATTTCTGATACCTGAGATTGCCAATATGCGCATGAATGCGAATTTGAATTGACAGTACTACAAGAAAACATAAAAACAAAACAATAGACGTTGAACGCATCGCTTAATGATATGCAGATAATGGATATTCCTTATTCCGCAGAAACGTACTTATTGTTAGTCATATGTAGAAGTTTTGTTAGCTCTACAGTATGAAATGGACATTTAATTGAACATTCTCTGGATCCAAGCAATCGTCAGGAAACAAAGCAAGAAAGCGATTATCATGAAATCCTCGATTTAATGACGACGACCATCAGCTCTAGGGACTGCACTCCCGTGATCCAGCTTTAGAGGCTAAACGGAATTTACGAAAATTGGAAAACTTTCTGGACCGGTTCTTGAACAAACCAGAATCTTCCTCATAGGGTCCTGAAATAAGACCAATAATAATAAGAGGATAGAAGTTTAACGGTACCTCTTGATCCGCTATCGCAATGTTCAACGTGGACGAGGTTTCAAGAGGTACCTCCAATCATTTCCCAATTAGCAGCTGATTGCGTACAGCTGGCGCTGAAACTTTCGGCCCGGCTTGAACCATCTCTCTTCTGACCGCTCGACGGCCATCGCGGACTAGCTTTATATCCGTTTCCCTTGAATATAGCAGAGACCCATGTGTGAGGTGTATGGGGTAGCGATGTCGTGTCTCGCCACTAAATTGCCGTAGGGAAATTGCATTCGCGATAACCGCAAAGCGATTTGTGTCCTCCCCACTCATCTGCCGATGCCTATATAACTGTATAAACCCTTGCATATTAATAACCGGCTGCGATGAAAAATTCGATCGGTATCGTTAAACTGACGGAGGTACCGAGTTGATAATGCGGCTAACCTAATTCCGATTACTTTATTATTATACTGTAATTAGAGCAAACTAATTGCCATTCCGTTCGTTTCCTCTAATGGGTGGCATTATTGCAGCATTAAAATAGAATTTTTCTTTTGTTAACCTCAAAAATTTGTTGAGCCTCAAGAATATGGAGTAGATTGATTTACCCCACAGAGAATTTTATATCATATTTTGATGTCACGAGTTTCTCATTTCTTCGGATTTATACATTTTGTCACAAAATATGTTTTTTTTTTTACTTCTTTGGACAGTATTTTTGAAGTGACTTTTTGATGGAATCACTTACGAAATTTCCGATCAGTTAATTTAAAAAACAATTATTAACTAATAATTGTTAAGTGTTGGTTTTTTCCAAAATACGACACTTTGCTTTCAGATACTCGGAAATTACACAAAAACATTTTTAAAAAAATTATAAACCGTGCTCGTGTAGATTACAAATTACATGTTAAAAGCTCATGTTACTTGAAATTTGATGAATGCACGAAAAGTTGGTATCAGGATGAAAAAGGGTCGAAAAACTCGAGAACAAGAAACTCAAAGGATGTAAATTGGAGAGGCCTTAGTAACAAAAATTCAAGGTCAAAGAGCTCAGGACGAAAAAGCTCGAGAGGCTCGAGAGCTCTCAAAAGTAAGTGCGAACCATTCCACAATTAGTTTGCACTAGGAATGTCGAGTTAACCTCGAAAGTCGGGGCATGCAGTTGGATAAATTTTCATTTGACTAAACTAGCAAACTTTTCCATCAAATCAGGGTGTACAGGAAGTTGGCGGGTCTATGGAGAACGAAAGGGTGAGTGGTAGAAGGAGTTAGAGAGAAAGAGAGGATGGCGAGAGGAAAGCGTTTTCTCGTCGACCACGAAACTGATGTCGACTGGATCTTATCTTCTGCTCTCTTCTCTCCTCGGTACCCCCCACTGCCATCTTTTACTCTTTCCCCTGGCGATCCTTTTCTCCCCTTGGGCTTGTAATTACTTAAGCAATCCTCGACGACTTGTTAATTGCGTCCCTCCACGATTACAGCAGCCGGAATCTACGTACACGCTCACGGCGAAGAAGCGAGACATTTCCTGTCACCCCAATCTACATCCCCCCCGCTTAACACCGTCCGTATTCTACCCATTTTCCCGAAATCACATCGAGACTAATAATGACCGTGAAGTGAATGGATCACACGAGTCGACACAATAGCGCTGATCAATGCTAAAACCAATTCATATGGCGATTGCGACTCTCTCTATTTGTCCTTTGTTCGTGAAGTAACTTCGACCTGGTTCAATCCCATTTTGTAAATTGCGAAAATCTAATTTCCGACGTTTTGCGAGAGAAGCAAATGCATTTGTTCGTTTTCTTTTCTAACTTACAGTAGATTGGAAAAATGAAGTTTAAACATTTTTTCGAATCAGCTTTTTTTAGTTCTATGATATCGAAATTTCGGATACTGCCTTATGACGTCATAATCATCAATAATACATTGATGGCTTCAAGTTTCGAGATTTTAAATTTTGTGAGGGTATTAATGAGGTCCTTGATTATAAGATCCAAAAAATCATTTTTTCAAAAATTATTTTACCTAGTAGGGATAAACAAATACGTCCAGTGAGCTTGGGGGATTATTTTGACATGCATTCAAAATATTTTTTACGAGCTTCATGGTTATGTGATATCGTATCTTGAGGTTTATGATTTTGTGCTTACAAATCTCGGACTCGATGATATTGATGAGCTTTAAGATTCCGAGCTTTTAATTTTGAAAGCCCCAAACTAAATCTATACCACAATATTGTGCATACATTTTTCCACGTTGCGCCTTAAAATGAAAGTGTTTAACGATTTTTGAGCTTTTTGCCTCCGAGGTTCATATAAAATTTTTTTTTTTAATTTAAATTCAGTTTTATTTCGCTTTTTAGAGTAGTTTTTATTCGCCCATTTGGCACCAATTTGAAAGAAAAAGGAAAGTTGCTTCGGTAGTCAAAATAAGCACAATGAACCGAGAAATTCCAAGGAAAAATATGTATAACAAAGAATAGTCGATTTAGCGGTTTCAGCAAAAAGAAATGCCGAGTCTCGAAAAAAAATTCTACAGATATATCCAAATACAAAAAAAACGTAGAAGAATGGTTAGAGAAGGAAGTTGGAGAGCGAATTTTACTCTTTGAGTTCTCGTTAGCGGTATATTGTCACAGTGAATTAGCGAACGTTGCGGTCGATTCTATACGCGTATAAAGTTTTTTTAGTGGCCCCTTACAATTTTCGACCTCCCGAAGTCTTCGCTCCTATCATGAATAATAAATTATTCTTTCGTTGAATATTTTTGGAACCTTTCAGCTTCAATTTCTAGAATGATTGTAAATTTAAAAATGTTATTCAAAATCTAGAAAATTTTTGATATAAAAATTATTTATTTTAAAATGTTATCTTTTTATGATACTTTCATTATTCAATTAAAATTGTTCATTATTTCAACGAGTATAAGATATTTGACATTTGAAAATTCAATATTGAGCTTTTAACAATTGTGTGAATTTCGATTCGTTACAGAATTTGGCGACCTAGCCGAACGGCGTTCCATTGTCTCGCGGGGTCGAACGTGGACGGCCACGGGAAAATTCTCGTTCCTGCCGAGCCGGGAGTACACGAAACTAAACTTTTTGACAAAGTGAATTCACACGTAACTCCAAGAATGGACTCACTCGCCGGTGAGAAACGCCGAAAAAGAAGGAAAAAGAGGAGAAAAAGAGAAGGGTCGCCGCTTCGGATTCGACCCTCAATTTTTTCTCGTCCAACCGCCCATGAATGAAGAAGGAAATGAGAAATGAAAGGGGACAAAGCGACGGAACGTGTTGTTTGATCGATTTTGAATAATAAATACAAACATTCGTCAGTGAACATTTTCAAGAAAAATTTTGAAATAAAAATTTTTTGACGAAAATTTCATAGAGAAGTTTTCAAAATAATTTTGAATCAAAATCGATCGATATTGAGCTCAAATGTGTATGTGTCTCGAAGTGTATGTTTGTATGTGCACGTGTGCTTGCGAAAGAAAAATCGAATGAATTTTTCGTTTGAAACAAATTGGACTATTTTACGTTCTTGCGTTCATAAAAATAATGTAAAAGTAAGATGGTCATTGTAATTAAAGCCTGTAATTGTCAATAACAAGACAAATTTTATTAATCAACAACAATATTTACGTTTTTATTGGTGAAAAAATTTTAATTAAAAAAAAATTGAACAAAAATCACTATTGATAAATTAAAAAAAATTGTTTTCTCGCCTCGTTTGAACTAACGAAGAATAAGGATTAAATGTGAAAATAAAGAGCTATTTACTATATACAATGATAAACAGTCCCAAACGATGTAACGTCATGAATATTCGAAGGAGAAGTATATATTTTCTGTAAAATAACGTTATCGAGAAATCATAAAAATTATAGCTGTAAGTTGAGGAAAAAAGAAGATTTGATACACGTCACGTTAGAGCTGAAAGAATTGATAACGAGATTGGATCTAACATTTTTTCAGTTTATAAAATTAAATTTATTTATTTTTTTGTTTAAATTAGTATTTTGAAAGATCCCTTTTAAATTTGTTGGTATCTTAATTATGTTGTTATAATATTAGTTTTTATAACTTTATATGTATACAAAACGAATGTTTGATCCTTCCTTGAATGTGTTCGTAAAAGTAAATTCGTTCATACGCAAAAGTTTTACATCAAAGACAGATTGAAAGTGGAATTTTCTTTTTCTTACTTCCACCTTCTCAGTTAAAATGCTTGCAATATATTTATTTTTTCATTGTAATTTTAAAGACTTCTTACTGTCTCTTTTGCAAGCTTGATAAACTTCCTTATCGTGAGTTGAAAATAAAATTCAAATAAAAATATAAAAGGTGGAAAGTAAAAAATTTAAAAAAACTGAAATTTCCGAAAAAATTTGGTTTTCATTTTGAAAGTTAACCAATTAAAAAAACAAACATGAGTCCAGACGTGACGTTTTTTGAATCGAAAATAGTCAGGAAGCATCAAATTTGTACGCAAACGCGCTGCAGCAGGTTGGCTTTGTCATTAGCGAAAAAAGTCAGACTCTGCTTCGCCATGGAATTTTATTGGCATTTTTTTAGGAATTGAAATAAAGAACTCTTCGAATTTTTTTTCGAAAAAATCTGAGAGAATTTTTGAAGAATCACACATTTCGTCGAAAAAAAAATGATTGAAGTGTTTTTTGTACATAAAAAAAAATAATTCGTAAGAAACGAAAACGTCAATTTTTTTATGGAAGAAAAAGAATTCTCTAAGCCAGAATCGCGGCTGGGCTTTCGAGCTTTTCGCGCGATGTTTCGAGATACGATACAATTGCGGGTTACAAGTGTAACACAGGGTAGAAAACGTGGGACCATCGCGCGGTGGTTAAAAAAAAGGAAATGAAAAAACAAAATATGAAAAACTGAAAGGCTCGAATTTTCGTGACGGCGAGAAAAAAAATGTCGCATGAAAAAAAAGTGAGCAGAGAGAATGCGAGTTTTTGGAACAAATAAACAAGAATGTGTAAATTGATAACTAATGTAATAATCTTTTTAATATTTAAGAGCATCAAATAAACGTCGTTTGTAGCCGTTTATGTCTGAGAATTGACGAGAGAGATTGAGAAATGATTTTATGTAAAATTCAGTTTTGTTAATAATCTTGTTACGTTTAAGAAAATTTTGCTACCTATGAGAATCTTATTATTTCAAATATTTTTGAATAAAAGATTCATTTCAATTCCATCTGCCTCGTTTTCTTATGAATATATGTATGATCTCTAAAAAAATATTTTTTTTAATGCAGATTAGCCGAGTGCGTATATTCCAAGGAATAAATTAGACAATGAAGCAACGGAACGTCATGTCAACATGGATTCAAAATTCCTACAGGGCGTCCCAGACTTCGGCATTATTGTACATGAAAATATTAAATTTTTAAGCCGATTAATTTACGTGACGACGAGTCACGCGGCTACTAATTAGCTGAACGTCCACGACAGCTTGTCACGACAAAATTTTTTTTACCTCCTCTCTGATTAACTAAAATTGAATGATCGATAACTCACCCAATTAACCCATCGAAAAATGATTTTAAACTTTTCGTCTCAAAATTGCTCGCGGTCTTTAACGACTGTCACATTATATAAAAATAAAAAATTTTTTTTTCACGTTTGCCTAAAATTCAATGGTCGATAACTCGTCAGGACTTCGTCCTACAAAAAGGAACTATAAAACTTGTTCATCTCAGAAATTTTCCCTGTTCCTGATGGTTAATCGTAAATCCTTAATTTTGAACGATCCTCTACATAAGCTGCATGGGATCGGAGTTTATTTCATGAATATTTCAGCGCTCGGTGTTGGCAATAAATAGCGTGCCTCGCGAAATTATATTCCTGAGGTAAAATCCAGGCTGCAACTCCACTTTAACGTCCATCTCGCGAGTCGGTTGGAAGCCTTCATGCTCACAATTCCCATACCCCTGTGTCCCGGGGTTTTGATGCCCGACACTCGTGGCGAAGTGATCGCCGAGCTCCGAATACTAATTGACTGCGAACGTACCAGAAACAGCCACGCCAGGAAATTTCATACCGAAGAGATGCACGCGTCTGCCCTCTTTATTTTATAGTTTCCCCCGTCCTTTTTGCCATCCAGCTTCGTTACACGCATTTATGGATCGCGATCGTACCAGCTTGTTTTCCACCCCTGCTAAATATTTAATCAACATTCTCATATAAAACATATCAACATAATTTACTAAAAAACAATTTATTTGGATAAAATTATTATTTAAATTTTAGTCTCAATTTTTATTTTTTGTTTTCTATCTCTGGTCGGTGCCCGATGAGCTTTTTGACGTATATAAGGGCGTAACAAAAAAATACTTGTAATTAATCATTAAAGTTAATCTAAAAAATTTTTTTTTTACTTTCATTGTTGAAAATTCAACGAGTGGACGTTTGATTTTATTTTCGAATTTTTTTATTGGTTGAAGAGATGAAGAAATACCTTGTAAATGACATCGACAAGGACCTAGAGCTCACTTAACATTCGAATTAATTTTTTATATTACAAGATACATGCGAAACTTTTGAACACGTGACTCGAAATCATGTTTTTCAAATTGACATCATAACTTTTTTTATTTTTATTCTTCTTATTTGATACTTGTCCTATTGCTTTTTAGATTGTTTTTAAAGGGAAGTACACACAATTATGATAATTAATTGAAATTGGATTTTTCGAGAACATTTTTAAAAGTTGATTGTTTTTGAAAAAACGGAATAAAAGTTAAATTTCGTGGCAAAAATTGAAAATAATTTTTTCAAAAATCACGTATACTTCTCTGATAAATCTAATAGACAATGTAAAAAAATTATCTTTTAATCCGTGCAGTAATTTGAAAATGCCACAGTACACATCGTTTTGGAAAAAAAATTTTTTTAATATTGTTTTATATTTTTGTTCTACGTAAAATAAGCCCTCAGATTTGTATTTCGATTGTATTGCTAGTTCTAGACTAAAAAATACAGATATGGGCCTAACTATTTTAAAAATGTAATTTGTTACTCTTTCGTAGGATTATCTATTCATCGCTTTTATAGTATTTTTCCATTTCCTAAAAATATATCTTTCATTGATTTTTTCTTATTCGTATTTTTTTCTCTCCCTTTTGTTCTCTCGATAGGAAGCATTTTTCAAAGCGCACGTATCAGGCTCGTTGTGTCGGAGGAACGTGTGAACGAGAATCGTATGTGGCCGATAAATAAGACGAATGTCCCTACCATCGAGTCCTACCAGCCGTTATCGAAATCGATAACCAACCAAACGATTCCTTTTTCGCGTCATCGATTCAAATGATTCGTAACCCTTGAACTCGACGAGAAAAAAAATCCCTTAAAAATAATTCATATACAGATTTATCCAATAAGTTTATTTGATCTGTAGATTTTATTAATTCTTTGCGCATTTATTTATTTATCTAATTCATATTCTATTTATTTTTCAAATATGATTCTGCAGTAGAAGTAATTTTAGAAGGCATGATAAAAAATTCATCTTTTTCTTAATGATCTGGCAGAACCAGCCTGCTCAAAATTTGTCTACTCAACAATGCTAAAAAACAATATCCAATCTGTATAACAATATCGAGCAGACAAATTTTGAGCAGGGATCTGATTCTGCCAATGATCTTAATTCAATTTAAAGAAAAAAATTAAGCTAATCAAAAATTTAAAAAATCGAAAAGAATAATTATTATTAATTTTTCAAAAAGTTCTTTTTAGACGAAAATGTCCAAGAGATATTTGATCTTACAATTGTAATTGTAATTAAATTTTAGAGCGATATAGGGTGGGGGGGGGCAAAATGGGGTACTCAAGAAAAAATTTCGATTCCAAGGGTTAAAATATTGTGAATCTTCCTTTTTTTAATCACAATTAAAGAAACAAAAAAATTTTTTTGCTGCCATGATAAAACAAATTTTTTTTGGGGGGTGGGGGCAAAATGGGGTAGCCCACCAAAAAGTAAGAAAAAAAATGTTTTTTTCATAATAAAATGAAATTAGTGAATACACATTTTCTTAACCCTTCGTACCCGCTGCATAGAGAGAATCTCTCACACTCATTTTAAAACTTTTTTTTCTCTTTAATTTCAAATGGAATGGTTACTTGGAAATTTTTTTACCCTCTCAGAATTTTATGCTTTATAGGAGAGTCAATAAGATATTTTTAAAAACTTAAAATTATAAAGTAAAAAAAACATTTTTTAACAGTTGTGAGAATTTCTCTCATCACTTCAGTAAAGTCGGTGACAAAAAAAAACCGGAATTCGGATGGCTTCGTTATACTTCGGTTATTTCCGTAGTTTC
>JAPYYX010000515.1:0-51962 GCA_030522605.1 Cremastinae sp. B BG-2022a | reverse complement strand
GTTTGTCTTCGCGTATAGATAGTCGCGGTAGCTCGGCGATTTTTGATATTTTGAAAAAATGTACTTGCCTCGAGTCTCTACCGCGACTCTTGATAAGGTGGATGCAACTGAGACAACAAGATGGAATGAGAAATAATGTAAATCGTGTTGTGCGTCACAACGGAGCAAAGTTTCGAACGCAATTCCTGAATTTAAATCTTTCAAGGATCAGCGTCATCGCACGGTGGATTTCTCACGTCGAATGTACACAAGCAAAAGTTTTGCACGCGGTCGTAAATTTCTGTGTGGGCTGCCTCGGAGTAAATACACGATTTTCCAACTTTCCGAAATTCCTTCGAATCTAATCCAAATTTATACCAATCAAGTCGAAAGAATTTTATTCATCATGTTGCACTATGATTCGAAAAATCGGATTTTGAAATAAATTCAAGGTTATCATTTGAGGACGCGATGAGAACGAGATTTTCCAAAGTTTTTATAAAAAAACATAAAAAAATAAAAAATGAAATAAACATAAGTATACAAAATGTAAAAATATAACATTTTTTCAGACATGCATGAAAAATGTCACTTATATATTCGCTGAAAAATAAAATGAAACAAAAAATGTAAAAATCACGGAGGCCAAAAGTTAAAAGTTGGACATCTGAATAACTTTTAAGCTCTCTCTTACATGTTGATGAGAGCTCGAATGCCTGCGTAATTGCGGAGAGCATTTGATACAAAAGGGCTCGAAATAACGCGGACCTCGAATTAGCCATCAGTTTATTCACGAGACTCGTGCGTGGATAATGTACACGCGCAATTATACGGATTTCTAAACAGGCGTGTGGCTATATGCGCCTGTAATGTGTACGGTTTCGAGTTTCAAATTCGCAAGCGCTCTCCCGCTGTCTCGTATAACGGGTAAACACTCGCGTACGCATATATACGCTCACGCTAATGCAGTGTAAACGTTCCTTCCCGTTTACCTATGCAACTGCATCCATAATCCAATGTCGTCGGAATATATCGGTATCCAAATGCGACATTACAAATATTTGTACATATTATTTTTCCAACAATTTTCAACTTTCGTTTACATAATTTGCGGCGAAATATTTTTCTTCAATTATTGAAGATTTTATTGTAAAGATTCACGATCATGATAAATATTATTTTTTCAAGTTTTCAGATTCAATAATTATTTTTCATGTGAATACATTTTTTTCTAACATATAAATATTCGACTGTATAAAATAATGTTTCGAAAATTTCTCTTTTCATAAAAAAGTTGATTAAAAAATTGCACGTATCTGTCCGAACGCTCTCGTCAATTAATTTTTCACCCCTCGTCGAAACTGCGATGGAAATTTTCATGCGAAAATGCAAGAGGAAGGATGCGTATAATGGTCATTGAAATTTGACGAGCGAGATGAGAAGCAAACGGGAAAGGAAACACGATTGAGAATTCACATAAAAAAAGGGAGAAAAAAAATGAGTGGAAATGCCTGGACCGAACAGAAAGAGAAAATCTCGATCGCGTTTTCGAGCTTTTCGGGGTCTTTCAAATGTTAACAATGTACACAGGCGCATGGGATTTTTTTTGCGAACGTTACGGGGGCTGTATATGTTCTTCCTCCGCGTGAGAAGAGGCGGAAGAGCTTTCGGTACACAGTATCCATATTTCAAAAATCTCGTGTTTGCCATTACCACGTTCACGGCCTGGAATTTAGCCCATCGTTTTTGTACATATGGTCATGCACAAAAAATGAAAAAAAAGAAAGGTTCGGGAGAGCTCTCATCGCGTATTACGCGAGCTCTTTCATTTTCGCTCTCCCCTGGGCCATTAATTATTTTCAAAACGATTATAACCACAGTACGGTTCACTCCAATGCGCGTCTCCTTCTTTTTTTTTTTTTCTTTTTTTCTTCTTTCTCCATTTTTTTTTCTCCTCTCGTTATAGTGACCGACGCTGTTTGTTTGATATCTCTCGTATACTCATTCTGTATTTGTTTCGTGGAACAAAACGTCATTTACGCAACAACTTTGAATTTTCGCGCAGTATGAGCAGATTTGTGAGGTATAGAATTAAAATTGTTGAGAATATAATCAATAGAAAAATCTTTGCATTTTATCGTTCTCGTGAATTTTTATTTTCTAATTTTTTTTAAGTATTCTGACGAAAATTTTGGGAACATATTTTTAATTTTTTTTAAACGTCCACTCGAATCAATGTAGAAACTTTTGGAACACTTTCATCTTTGATTTTTTTTTATTATTAAAAAAATGTGACATCGTCTTCATGTTTTTTTCAGGACTATTGATTTGCCAATTCCATTTTTATGTTGCCTTTGTAAAAGGCAACTATCAGAGTCAATAGAAAAATCTCCGCATTTTATCGTCGAGAATCCGAGACTAACGAAACGAAAAGAGGAAAGAAAATTCGTACCAGAAGCGCAGAGCCAAAAGGGATAAGGCTGAAGGGAAAATTGGTGTTTTTCTTTCATCAACAAGCTTTTTTTCTTTCATCAATTTAATGGGCAAATCTACCGTTTGCATGTTGAAATTTTATCGTACACTCCGTAGAAATCTCGTTGCATAGAAAAAAAAAACATCGTCCGAAATAATTCCCTTTCTTTCTCCCGCGTCGTTTATTTTTTCAAGCTTTCCGCTTTTCGCCATGTGACGAAGTGAAAAAAGCGTTTTTCCCACCGTCGTCGACGGAATTCAGTCTAGACGAACTTTTGTAATATCGAGAGAACGAGAAAGCGGAGAGGAGGCCCCCCGTGTCGTCGCCCGACCCAACGAACTTGCCGACCGGGGTGCATGATCCTTTCTATATACCGACAATGTGTACAAAATTTTGCGAGAACTCTTCGACCTTCCGATCTGTCTTTGTCCGGCTATGAACAGCATAGAGCTCAAAAAACGAGTGAAAACGAGGGGAAATCGCTCAAAAAGAAGAAAATAATATTCCTGATGGTCGAGTAAAATATCCTCAAATTTTATTCTTTATGCGCTTTTTACAAATGTTTGACACGCAGGGCTCCGAATTATATACATAAATATATAATTTATTATATGTATAATAGATATGCAGATTTTATAGAATTTTGATTTCATTCGTTAGCGTTTTTGACATTCATTTACGAAAGCGCAAGTCACTACAAAAATCGTAAATTCGAGTCCACTGATATTTGTCGAGCACTCAACGTTCGAATGCTCACACCTCTTTCGTTTTCTTCCTCTTTTCCTCTCTTTGTCTTTCACTTGCTGATTTGCTAGGGACTCATCCACAAGCGGAGACGCTTTGCACCAAATTGACTAACTTAATTGCTCGTTGCGCAAACTGAGCATTCAACTAACTTCAACAAGTAGCAATCCGCTGCGACATCAAGCACTCTAGAGAACACACGTACAGAAATTCTCCTTTACGCTCTTATATTAGCAAAAAAATAGAATTAAAGTCTATTAAAATCGACATTCCCCCATGCATATTTAAATGTTTAAAAATATTTTTGATTTTAAAAATTGTATGACAAATTTCATCACTTTTGTTGCTTATCGTAAAATATCTTAATATCAGTAAAAATTTATAACTTTTAGCTGGTTATATATTATTGAAGAATAAAAAATTATATAAAACATCGCGAAGATACTCGGAACAAAAATGTAACCGCGATAACAAACTGTCCGATTTATCGGCGATTCGTTTTGAATTTTTGGCTTCAAAAAAAGCTCAGTGTGTATCGAAATTCTGTGTGTACATTTTTGTTACTCTCGCACCGGATATAAATATCGTAAATTTAGCGAAGCTCTGGGAAAACAGACGATCCTGTTTTTCTCGCCATTCGTACAAGAGAAATCGAACTCGCATCCGCGATTGCGGAGATGAATTGCACCCGTACCCCTATATACTCGCTGGAAAACGCTTTTTCCTGATATAAACCGGCGTACATCACGTATCAAAACAAAGTTTCCGGGGTTATAAATACCAAAGAATGTTTAAACAATTCCATTTAATGAAATCTTTTATTTCTTTTCAGAGTAAAAAAGATTCCGTAATATTTTACAGATCCGTTCCTCTTTTTCTCCGCTCATTTCGGCGTAAAGTATTAAAGAATTTTTTGTCTGTATGAATTAAATTGAGTCTCGAAAATATTTTAACGAGCGTCGAGGTACACGAGCTTGAAATATTTTTCATATTCCATTCGTGAGAAAGTCGTCCTGAGAGCAAGAAAGTATAAAGATTGTCGCGCTCACAGAAGCCCGGAAGGAAGGAAAAAACTTATTAAATAGGTCGAGAAAGAAATTATTTCGATCCCGAAAAGAGAAAAAATGTGTTGAAGAAGCTGTCTGGGAATGTATATAGACGAATCGCAAAAAACACGCTGAAAAAATGTAAGAGAATCTTTAATTTCCGTTCGTGATAATTTCTCCGTGCTGAATATCTATAATACTTTTATATCTTTCACTGCCTTGGGTGAGAGAGAATCACAACCAAATTTGAAAGAGCTTGCTTTGCGCTCTTGCCGTCTAATCACCCTCATCAGTCGAAATCCGTAGCACCAACATATTTTTTATTTTCTTATCAGTTATCATTTTTCAACCTTTTTTCTTTATTTACTGTTTTCTTTCGACTGACTACATCACAATTCGACTATTTAATGCTTATATAAAGTTTTAAGAAAAACAAATTTAAAAAAATTGTAGTTTTTAATTTTTTTTAGTGTTGACATAAAAATTTTTCTAATTGATAAAGTTCGTAACAACTTTCAAATATTTACTTAAGTGAAAGTAGATTAAAAATGAATGATGAAATGATCAACATCAGAGAATTAATTGCCGGAGTACGAAATCTTAAGAGTCGTGTTATAAATGGACGCCAACGCAGGAGAAAATTGCTCAGGTTCTCGCAGTGGGAGGAAAAAAGGTGGAGTAATAAGGGAGGTAGAGAAAAATCGGTAGGAAAATATGAGCGTCGAGATGTTAACACCTCGCTCGTTCAGAATCGCGTGACTTGTGAGATAATAAAAATGTCGCCAACCCCTTTTTACCCTTTTCCACATGCACACTCTGCTCTCGCCCTTTTTTCCATTTTGTTTGCCACTAATTTGTTATTGTGCTCTTTTTCTCGTAATTCCCGGCTCGGTGGCGTTTGATGGATTGACTACGGGAAAAACGTGATATATTAGCTCTCGCTACGTTGAAACGCGAGAACAAGCGGTCGCATTAATTCATTAGGGATCCTGCTAGGCGATTACACAAGACCGATTAATTACTTCCCATAATTGCCGACAATTCCAGGCAATAATGATAATCCTACATACGAAGGACGAAACTTTCCTTCCCTGTCGACTGCAATTTTATTTTATTTTAATGAAACATTCATTATTATCATTTTTTATCTCAAAAATCATTTATCCTTGTATTTCTTGGCTAATGGAAAATAAATTTTCATCTTCAGAAAAAATTGGAAGAAGAAACAGAGAATTTCTGTCTTCTTCTTCCGAGTAAACAAATTTAAGAAAATCTGAGCGGACTTTTTCGTTTCACGGACGTGAATTTTCTCATAAAAAAGTCCAGAGTTCTTCGAGAAAACTTTAGAGAAAAAAGCGAAGAGGAAAAAATGTAGAAAAATTTTTCTTCCACGACTGCACATTCCTTCGATCGTACGTCTCGCTGTAACCTCGAGAGCAAACCTGGCTATTGTATTTCTTGTTTTTTTGCAAGTTGCGCGAAAGATAAAAAAGGTTGATAAAAAAACTTGTGATAATAATACAAGGAAAGCATTTTTTCACATTTTTTGTTCTCAAAAGATAAAAAAATGGTTTATTCTTAAAAAAAGCGAGAAAATGTCATCTCGAGCGTAAATTAGTCGCAGACGAGCGTTCGCTATTCTCCTGACACTTTTGCGGACGTCCAAAGAGCTATAACTCGTGGATTGTCTCGAGTGAAAATGAACCTCGGTCCAGCGTCAAGTTTACAGTCGCGAAGGTATGAGCTCTCCGCACAAACGAGGAAATTTGACGTTCCGCAGCGTGGACGTCACGCTCTACCATTGTTGAATCCTTCGGCTAACGAAGTTTCCGAACCTCACCTAAATTTTCATTATAATTGTGCGCAAACTTTGATTCAGTCCCCGGCTCCTAGCCTCCGACGTGAATGTCGCCCTTCATATATTTCTCGAAGCATTTCTCTCCTCGGATAAATGGAAGGTCTGTGGTATCGAACTTTCGCCGTATATTTTTCACAATAAATGAAAGGATTTATCTATATCGCATAAATCGAGCTATTCATTTTGTCGAAAATCGCAGTTTTTAACATGCCCTCTCTCATGAGATTTCAAGAAAAATCGTAATTTTCAATGATAAATCCTCATTTTGTACATACAGTTTCAAGAACTCTCAAATTTTACTTTTTATTAATCATTTTATTTATTATCTATTTGTTACAAATTTTATCATACAGATACAAGATGGTGAAATTATAAAACTGTCAATGATGAATCCTCATTTTATGCACATCAGTAAAAATTCTGACCAAGATTGTCGCAAACATCTTCAAGGAAATGAATTGATTGCACTCATCTGATTTAAAATTTTTTTTTCTTCCGTTGTTTTTACTTTCATGTAAGTATTACTCTTTTCACTTCAAGAATCGTATCCATACTTTATCGACACAGAATCGTCTCGAGTAAAGTGTACTTGCTCCGGTTGCCTCTGGTCCTGTAGAAACACTCGAAAAGTACCTTTGCCTCGGTCCAGGTTCAACGAGCTGGCTAATCGAAATCGTTTCTCCAAGAGCAACCACACTCGAGTCTCGGGTCGTTTCTCCTTCTTCCCTCCGTCCTCGGATTCCCGTCTAAGAACGCCATTACGACGTTTTTTCTTCCTTCTATCTCGTTTTTTTTCCCTCGCCAGTTTTATTATAAAGTGTAAATAAAGTGATGACTAATTCTACACTCGAGCTCGGACAACTCGCTTTGCCCTCTCTCGCTAATTACATCATTATTCGTGAGAAATTCAAGGCTTTATAGCGCGATAGCCAACGGGACAGAAGCGTGGAAACATCAGCTGGGCGAATTAATTGCTTCGTTTTTATGGGAGTGAGAAAAAAAATGTGATACAAAAAAATTGGTTCGAGGTTTTGAGGCGTTTTGAGGAAACGCCTTCTTCTAGTTTTGCGAGAATATTCAGTGGCACAAAATTCATGAATGCTTTTTTTTTTAATTTTTGTCTGATGCATATATTTTATAGCAACTGATTTAATTTTTTTACATATCTATTTCCAAACGAAAAAGTAATCAAAGTATACAAAAAAATCGATGAAAAAGTTAATGTGTTGTGATCATCTTTCTTTCTCCCTCTCTGGTCTTGATTTCTTTTCACAATTAGAGGATACCATCAGACAATAAAAGTAATGTATAAAAAAATTTACAGTTCATTTGAATGATTTTTTCGAAGCAACATTAAGAAAGGAAGAGGATAAAAAGAAAAAACTCGACATCTTCCGTAAAAAGATGTTGAATTGAATGCATTAAATTATCTAATCACCTTTGTTGATTGTTTTTATGTGAGACTAACTCGAAATAAAAAGGTACGTGGTAACGATGAAAAGAAACAAATATTTCCGGTTGTTCTTTGCCATGGCGCTCTACTCATTGAAGAGGGAATCTTTGCTAAAACTCGTTTCAATCGAGCACACACTTTGCGATGCTGGAAAATTTCTCACATTCCGAACTGAATCTCTTCTCGTCGCGAAAACCTCCCTCGACGCTTAGCTCGCTCAGCCCGGGAAACTCGTATTGCTAATTGCCTTCTGAGAAATCAAACTCGTTCAATTTCTGAGAGTCTCGGTGATCCATTCAATTGGAAAGACATTCATTGACCGGAAATCACTGTCGTTCGATGAATCTTCATTCCTCTTGCTTCCTTTTTTCCGACGATTTATCGGTTCGATTATATTTATCGGTTCCCGCGGATAAAAGAGATAAAATCATCAGTACGTTTTTTTATAATACGATGCATATTATACATTGATTGAGTATAATTTTGTGACAGTCGTGACAGACACATATTGATTGAAATTTCTAAACTTTTGGCAAGGATTGCACCTCCAATTCTTCCTTAAAAGAACACGCTAAAATTATTGCAAGGGTAGTTCCAAAGGAAAATATAGTGACTGAAATAATGAATGACCCGAATTATGTCAATGCTAAGAGGTATTAAAGTGATGAATAGCTAACTTTTGCGCTGAATTATGGATGGCTTTATATGTTTGGAGCGATGAATTACGCCAGCTGACGTTTTATCGGACGTCAACGGACTCGAAGGGACTTCCGGCCACGTAGACGTTCGCTATGCACTCGAAAGATCGATCAGCACACGTTGCAAAGTGCAATTCCATTTTTGCCGGATGGCGGCGTCAGCGACACACGGGGAAATAGAGAAGAGGTCAAGAGTCTCGAGAATATCGAGGCTTCTCGATATTCGATCGTGAATACTTCTTATGGGTTGCACACACAGCGAAAAGAAAGGCTGCAAAGTTAAAAAAAAGAAAAACGAGAAAGTCAACAGCCTCCGGAGGGTCACTGACCGAACTTTTTTTCCCTTTTGTTTCAGTTTATCGTTCACGAAAAAGGAAAACGGGGCGAAGGGAAATCCCAGCGAGAGAAAAGTCTTCGATCTGTCCTGAGAAAAACGACACGAAAAGTCGAAGGCAAACTACGCGGATATCAATTCAATCGGACGCTTGACGGGTAAGTCGATCTTCCGTAGAAAATATTCTTACAGTTTGGGTTAGTACATGCAATAAAAGTTCAGAACGGAAATTGAGACACTCACGGAATTTTCGAAACGACATTCACGCGCAGAATTTTATTTATTCTTGATTTTGAAGCTAAATTTTAGATTTGAACTTTAAAAACATTAAAACACGAATCGTGCAGCCGTGCCGTGACTTTCCTTCATATTTGAAGACTATAGTATAAAAATTGCTTGTCTTTTCTTCTTTGATGAAGAATAACATTTTTCCTTATATCCGGAGCAAAAGTTGGTAAAAGTTTTCATGCTCACTCTGGATGATAAGCGAGAAAAAAAGAAAGAAAAAACATAGACGTCAGAGAAAAGGAGAGAGAGAGGGAAAGAATAGAAAAGAGAGCAACGATGAGAAAAGTGGCAAGTTTCGAGTGAAGAATCCTCGAGAAAGAAAAAGGAGGGAAGAAAAAAATCGCATTTTACATACAAACTGTATACATTTTCCTCTTGAGAAATATTCCGAGTAACTGGTGTAAAACTCCGCGTCGAAAACTTCCCTCTGGGCATTGATGACACAAAACTAAGAAGCTTGTCTGCTCCATTCCGGCTTGTCTCTACTTCTGTCGATACTGCAACTGTGAAGCATGTTATTATGATATTCCAATACGATAAGAAGCTAAGAATGAACGTACAGCGAGCTTTTGTCGAGGTCGTTGATTTTGTATAACAGTAGTGTATTTGCCTTTTCTTCGAAGTTGAGGCGTCTTAATAAGATCAGATTCGTATATTTACGATCTCATTGCTATTCAGAATAATGTAGAATTACTTGAACGAAAAAATACTTTTCCGAATGGAGTTTCAACTTTGAAAAATTGGATTCAATAATGAAAATTCTTTTGCATCGTAATCTAAAGTGCTTTTGAGAAAATAACTTATTCTTTTCAAGAATTGAGTTTTCCTTTGAATTGGAAAAAAGTTTTTGAGAATAAAATTTTGTCCCCAAAAAATTGAATTTCTTGAACGATGAGTTCCTCAACAAGAATTTCGTACTTATTTTATTTCTCGATGCGATAAAAATACTTCAAGGATAAATATCTGGGTTTTTTAGAGAGCAGCGTGAAAATTCTTTTCATTGCATCGTTACGGTGCGAACTCCAATAATAATACTCGACCTATATATCGTATCAATTTCTCCGAGTGAGATTCGTATACGGAGGAGTTTTAACAAGCGAAATCTTTCGATGGGATCGAGCGTTCTCTCGCATCTGTCGAATCGTTTTCTAAGCGTTTTTCGTCGCTCGCGATTCACCGCGTGTCTCAGGGGCGTGTGTGAGATTTTTCGTATACGGAAAAGAGAGAAATATAATCTCTATCCAAGTTTTATATGTATATAATGGAAGGTGTGAAACGTTCCCGCTTCGCGCACTATTCGTGTCATCGCCGATAAGGAATCGAGGTAAAGGCACGTTTCACTTATGCCCGACACAATACGTGTCCCTGTGTCCCCATGGAACACTGCGCGATATTCCGAATTCTACCAGATAAAGTTGTTTGCTGTCGCGATATAAAATGTTTGACCGCGCACATTTTACAGAAAGTTTCAATTGAAAGTTTTCTTCCACTTTTTCGGAAATTGTGAATAAGTAAATAATTCGCCGTATATAAAACAAATGTTTACGTAAAGTGTGTTTATCGAGAATTTCAGAAAATTTTAATTAACCTCTTGCTAATACAAAATGTACTAAACATCGAGTATTTCACATTAACGCTAATTCGTTAGTATCATTTTTATTTTTTGTTGTGTATCATTTTTTTTAGATTTTGTTTTATTGTTTTTATTATAAATTATTGGAAATCGTTTCTCAATGTGAACCAACGGAAACTTGGATTAAATTCGCGACATTTCAAACGTACGCATCAGGTATTTTGATGGAAATGTAGAAGGTGCTTGAAACATATATTGTAGACCAATTTATCGACGATTTATGTCCATTAGTATCTATATGTATATATTTGATAGCAAACTTCATTTGCTGTTTGGAACAGAGACTTACACATGCATTCACAGTTTGCGGAAAATGCGTTTGAGAGACTACATTTTCGATGTATTTACACTCCTGTGGGCCTCCGTACAGACATTCGTGCCGACAGGAGCCAATCAACGGCGAGTTCCAAAGGAAAATTCGTTTCCGGTTGCGGATTAGAACAAGCGTTAATGAAACTATATACGCTCGCGCTTTCCAATCGACGAAAATACTCGCAAAGCCTCTCCGTGTATGCACAAAGTCGCTTTCCGTGTCCTGGCAATCCTGTATAATTGCACTGGGCGCAACGAAATTCGAACGATTTCGAGAAACCGCAAATGTCCCTCAGAATCGACACGGATTCGACACAAATTTCAGCACACATTCGAATTTGTACGCTTCAATTTTTTATATCATTATTTCGGTAAAATGTAATTACAAATGCTCAGAATATTTTCCATTCACCTTTTAGTTAGAATAAAATAAAATTATTTTAGGATAATGAAGTGATGATTTTCAAACTAAAAAATAAAAATAAATACAAAAGGGAAATATATGTATTTTTTAAATTTGAGTTGAAACGGTGCAAATTTGAATGATGTGAGATACGATGAGCACCGTTTCTATTCCGCGACGCGACGCATCACACCTCTTAGCTCGCGTCCCACGCTCGAGAGCTCATTTCCTACTTGGGCTCATATGCCATATGGCAATGAACGTGTCTGACGCGTCAAACACGACGACTCATCATCACCGCGGACACAATCATCGATTTGTCACATTTGTGGCATTGAGAACTTGCAGTGCGAATTTGAGCTCTCATTACGTTCGTGCGTAACCCATCAACGAAGTCATTTCCGCAGTGCGATATATATAACGGGAGATAGTGATTAGAAATTTAGATAACACTCAGTAATTTTCAGTTTCGGTATTTCTCAAAGCCTCATTACTCCCAGCTTATTAATTTACCCCTTTTCCACATTGTATCTCTGTACGATGCAAAACAATTACAGCATAAATTTAGCTAAATTACGAAATGAAAAAGTGGAAAAACTATTAAGATTTTCGAGTAAAAATGTACATATATAGAAATGAAAAGGTGATGGATCCGCTCTTAATGAAGATGCACGATAGGCCATCAGTAATCGCGAATGGTTATGAGTGAAATAACGAAGAATATAGTTGATAAAAGCGATGAGCGTTTGAATTCGTGAACTTTTCAATTTAGCTGTGAGAGCTCGGTGCAATCAATTTTTTATACGAGCACATTTTATTCCAGCCTCTTGCATTTTCTCCCTATATGGAGATGCGGGAGAGAGAGTGCGCGCTTTTCTGCACCGAAACAAAAGGGATTGCTTCATGCACAGACGGGGGAACGTTGCATACATTCAAGATTATACCTCGCTTCCATTAACGCTTGCTCCAGCCAGACGACAATTAGACCGTGCTAAGTGGCGGTTTCTGGACACACACGTGTCGCTGTGCAAGTGTAAATTCAACCCATACGCTCCTGTCACCGACACTCGGCCAAATGCATCGCGAACGATCGCGTCAAGAGCGACAATAGTCATGAAATCGATCGATATCTCTCCCAATTCAGATCAAATTTATTAAATTGTTTTGTATTATCTTTATTTTCAATGTAATAATTATAAAATTAACGTAGTCATAGAAAATTCGATATTCAAAGAAATTAATTTCATTCCAATTCAATAAAAAAAATGAATCTCGAATTCATTATCGTCTGTATAAACGAACAAAAACAGTTTATCGCTCACAAAACGTTCACTTCTTAATTTAATATATAGAACTTTTTTTTATTTAAATAGAATTTTTTGACTCCTTTCATGAAAATAAATGAAATTTTTCTGGCATCATCCAGCAAGAACTTCAATATTTCGAGACTGAATGCAAGTTTCGTAAAGAGTCGAAAGAATGTCTTGTGTGGCAAAGCTGCGAGGCGGAGAAGCGAATAAGTGAAAAAAAAGAGCAAAGAGTCTGGGGGAGGTAAAAAAAAAGAAAGAGGAAAAAGGTGCAGAATACAACACGAGTCGATGGCACGTACGTTCTCGTACATGAACGAACGATGTAAAATAAGAAAGCGAAAAGAAAAAAGAATCGCGTATGGCCCGACTCGATGTGAATTCGTGGGAAAAAGCGCGAGCTGAATCAATAGAACATTAAACACGTGGAGCATGCAGATTGAAACGTGAATGTATAATGTAGGCCAAAGTTCCAGGTTTTCTGAAAAGTGGAAAAAGGCGTTTGTCCCGGGCATCCTTTTGCAAGCTTCAATAGGCAGAGAGAGCACTTTTATTTTCATATACATATCTATCTCTCGTCGCGTCCACGTCGTCGTCGTTCCTCTTGCCGTTTCTTTTTTTTCCTTCCATTCGACTTTTTTTCGAATTCATCCCTCCCGCGTGTCTCTTTTTTTCCCTTTTCCTCGTCTTGTGCGTTGTCACCGATTTTATTCCCTCTCTTTAATATCTCCCCTTTTCTTCCAGAATGGAAAGTACGGAGGAAGAGATCCTTCTGACGCGCGACTACGGAATTTCAATTCGACATTCGGGCGATACACTCTTATACCTCGATGTGGATACAGGTTGTCGCAAAAATGAACCTCCATGAAATTGGGATGAATGCATGCGCGAGAATTTTCTGAGACGAAAAGTATTTGCAAGTTTTTCGATCAGAGCGTTCTCGGTTGAGAAAAGTTAGCGAAGAGTCAAAATCAGCCAATCAGCCCCATAGCAACGTGAGCGCGCTTGCGATCGGCTACAGCTTTAAGTCTCGATAATTCGCTTCTGCTACGTCCAAACGTAAAGTACTCCGGGACTTTTTATCTTGAAATTTTTCAGAGAATCTCATTTTCACGGCTTCAACATCAATTTTTGCGACACCCCGTACATTTTTCTTTTCTCACTTGGAATATCTCGTGCAAAATAAATCGTTTCTTTTCTCTGCGTCTTTCTCTCTCCTCTCTTTTTTTACATCTCGCGAAAAAAATGCCACAATCGTGTGACGTATCTAAATGAATAACCGGGGGCTGTACGTCTTTGTCAGTGGCAATGCGGGTTTCAATTTTAAACGAAACGAAAAAGTCGTACTCGTTCCGAAGGAATTTTCTTTCCAACTGATGGCAATTTATATATTTTATAAATATACAGAACAATGCACTTGATTTTAGTAACTATCTTAACTACGTTTTTATACTTGAGTGAGAGACAATTTTTGTCTAGAACTTTGTATACGTTATAAATGAAAAAAAATCTATTTTTATTTATATACGCTGTCACTGAACTAAATGTATCAAACTATCCAGCATATGAAACAAAAATCTTGCTTACTTTTTATCCACTCAGCGATGAAAATCAGCCTTTGAGGCTACAGTCTGCGGAAGGGCCAAAGATAATTTAACTCTCTCTTTCCCTTCTCAACCGCGTGAATATTAATTACTAAAATTGTGCGGAGATGAGGATAACCGAAGGATCCTTCCCAGTGCGTGTATATAATGCGAGCCCATAAACGGAAGTCCAACTTTAAGTTAATATTCTTCGGGCTGGCCTGCGGCTGTTCGCAAATTGTATGGGCTCTGCTCCTCGCCGCGTTGATGAAGATTCGGCGAAAAAGGGAGAAAGGAATGGAGAGTTTGTTATGGAACGGAAATCGGGGAACGGAAGAGCCAGCGTTGGAGGAAATATATGGGAAAAGCAAGATAGGGAGCGAGTACAGTCTCGTGTCTTCATCGTTGGGCCAGGGATGATTAAAGTCTTCAAGCCCTTAACTCGGTCCCGGTCTCTTCTTCCCGCGACTGCCATCGGCTGGCCGGAAGAGCTGCGGCGCAAAGATTAGCGCCCCGGAGAATCAATTAGACGGCCCACCTAACCGGCTAATTGGCAGACGCTTTTTCCCCTCCCACGCTACCCTCGCAACTCTGGATTATATTTTTATGCAGCTTTCGGAGAATTTGCGATGCTTATGGCAAAAGAAGAGACGTTAATCTCGTATTTTTATTCCGAATATCCCTCCCGGTTTGGGTACGTAAACAATCTCATTTCTTGACTTCTCTCCCTACTAAGAGATGAATTTCTCATTTTTTTTATCGAATTATAACGTTCGAATCAACACGGGCCTTAATTACTTCAGAGTTTTATCATTTTCTTCATAAAAGTCATTTTTCTTTAATGTATATATATTTTTTTATTTTTTCGACACACACGGGGTATAGAAATTAAAAAATTGAGAAAAGGAAATAGCTGAAGGGAAGTCAAGCCGGAGGCAACCCAATTCCACCTACTCTCCGATATTTATCTTGAGAGAAGAAGGAAAGGCGAAAAGAGAAAAGAACAAAGTTAAACAAGAAAAGTGACTTCGACTGGTCTTTTTATCCGCGAACTTTCGTTATACCGGATATTTCTTATGCAGTTTGATTAAACTATTCCTTTAATGAGATATCCTTTCATAAATATACTTATATCTTGAGTCTATATTCACTGTGATATCACGGATCAAGTGCAAATTTAGCAAATGCTTGAGCTATCGGATTGGATAAAAATTGAGTTACATTTTAATTATCAAATTCTAGTAATATGTTGAATCGAAATTTTCAGTAATTTCTGTAAAAACTTGATAATTCTTGGTAGCCAGTCAAACTTCGACATCGGTTTTTCCTTTTTCCTACTAACGAGTTATTTTTATAAAAATCATGACGTCTTCCAACAAATTCCAGAGCTTCAATGAGATTAAATGTTCTATCCCACCGTGTGCTGCTCGTTACAAAGTAACTCTCTCGGGCTGCCGGACCTTTTAGTTCTTTTTCGCTCCCTCCCATGGCCTTTGATCGAAGTAGAAGAGCCATTTCCTGATATTGCTCGGTCACGAAAGAAGCTTATTGCGCTGACCACTATTCGTATCACAATCTCTGTACGACGTCCTTTCAAGAAAGAAATCTCCGTATCAATACCAGTCTGTTCATATCTGCGAACAATCTGTATATCCGGAAGAATGAAGCTGCCGCCCCCGCAACAAAGCGGAGCAGGATTCGGTTTCTTCATTTTTTTTTCGTCGTGACGTGGCTCTGATGATCAAGTAGTCTGTCCGTTGCAGATAATTTTTTACTGTACAGTTATCTGTAGAGTGATGAAAATTGATCGAAACACTCAATTGTTATTCTCAATTTAAAAAAAAAGATTTTGGAAAAATAAAAAATAAATATTAACATCTGACCAGCGTTCGTGCACATTTCTTGTATAAAAAAACTCGTCGTATAATCACAATGAAAATCGAATACTCAGATTCATCATCGATTCAACTACATGTTAATACAGAGAAAACTTAATATTTTTTTCAATACCCGCCCTTAAGTTTTATGTACCATGTTTATATTACCAAATTAGAAAAATCATTTCAGAACTGAAGAATTGAACTAAATTTGTCACAAGCTCAAGATCTGATGAAAATATCAAAAAGTTTCAACGCGAGAGTAAATTTAAAAACGATAAAAATAATATCACCCCCTCGTTATATCCCTGGAGGCTTTGTGACACTTTGGCTAGGTTCTCGGAGAGCTAAAGAGAGAAAAAAGGAGAGAAAATTAATACCGGCACCTCCTGCCTCGTTATCATGCAAATGTTGGCTGTTAGACGGGAGCTCGCGGCTTTCTGATCACCAACGCATGCGAGTGTAAAATCTATGGGTTCGGGAGAATACACCTTATACATATAGTACCACACATAACATACATACACTGTATACACACATACATTAAAAAATTCATACGTATACGGGAGTATATGCGTGAGCGTAAAATCTATACGCGTGGATAAAAAATTTAGTCTTCGTTTATTTGTATTTATATGCATACATACATATGTGCGTGTGTATATATTTTAAAAGGCTATATATTTATGTGTACAAGAGATATGCACAGTTTGAAATGATACGCGTATGCGGAGGGACCATTAGCGGTCTCGGACGATCGAGCTCGTGACAAGGAGTCAGTGCGCTCGAAACGTGCAATTGCAGCGTTATTAGGCCTCGATATCAATCTGGCCGCCGCCCACGTAAGCTCTCTATACACAGGAAGATTGTATAATAACTGCCGGCTGCGGATGTCTATCTATAGAGATTCGCGCATATCGTGTTTCAATTGAATTCCACACGAGCCACTCTCGGCCTCCGGAACAAAAAAAAAAGAGAAAATGGCGATTGTGAGCTCGAGAGGGGATCGCGCGAGGGATGTTCATTCAATCTGTATCCCATATTGCTATAGGTTTTTTGCAAATTTTTTTCGTTTGGAGTCTTTGAAATTTTTTATTTTCAAAAGTTATTTAGAATTGAATAGAATTAGTTTAATTGGGTTGTGACTTATTTTGATGCGGGCCCTATTATATCCGGTTCAGGCTACTGAATCCAAGGAATCCATTGGAACTAATAAGGCTGACTTGATATCTTCCTGATGAAACACACGAGATTTTTTGTTTCAATTTTTCAGACGACGACTTTGAAATTTATAACTTTAAAAAATTGTTCACCAACTTTGTGATATAATCATCAACACTCGAGTACAGAACATATGCATAGTAAAATTTAAATGGAATTAGATCCAATCCAGGTATTGATAAATGAGTTTCGATTGTCACATGACAAATCAGGATTCGCATGAAATTATCGTTCCCTGATTAACCCGGAGAGCTCTGGGAATAATAATTCCAGCTCTCGTTTTCGTGATCGACGCTCGCGTCAACCTACACGATTTTGTCAGGCATCAGCCGTCCTTTCCTTCCAGCAGCGAGAAGTTCCTTTCACTCTGGATAATGATGTTTTGGTAAATGTGCTAACCGACTTGACACCACACGTCGATCGAATGTCCACGTTCGGAGATAGACTCGGCGATACATATCCTTCAAAATTTTTTCAAATAATAATACATACTGAATATAATTCCGTACATTTTTATTATTATTAAAAACGTCGAAGTATCAAAAACTTCAAATCAAGATTATATTTCAATATCTGAATTTACACATTGCTATTAAAAAAAAAAACACAATTTTTCCATATTTTCCTCCAAACCACTGTCTCAACGAGAGTTTTCAATTTTTTCCCTTCAACGGTCCTCGACGCGTTATTCGATTGAATTTCGAGCAGAAACGTACGAAACACTCGCGCTGTACCTCACGAGAAATATTTGTTTGAATTTCCCTTTGAATCTTTAATTCCCGTGTGCCACATCTCCGTGTGTAGATATCTATGCAAATTGGTGAGTCGGCCAAGGGGTAAACGTCAGCGAGGCAATAAAAGCGAATACAGAGCCGTCTCTCTTTTCGGTTTAGAAATAAAAAGGGAGAGAGCAGGTTCTCCGCCGTATCGCCCTTTCCCAGGCTGGTCCCAAAGGTACGAAAGAAAAATATTATCCAGCATGGGTGAACTTTAATATCGAAGCAATAAAGTACGAGAAAAAAACCGGGAAAATCCTCATCTTTGCCCTTTGCACACTCCAATTTCTTACTTCTTTATTTTATTTATTTTCGCGTTTTCTTATCTCTCGCGTCAAGCAGAAAAATGGCATGGCCCATATAAGTACTATGTTTATTTCAACCCATTTCGTTTCTCAAAATATTTTCTCGAAGATATACAAGAAAGTAGAACAGATCTTACGAGCATATTTACTTTTAAATATTATATATTATGAAATATTTAATACAAATACGAGAACGATTAAATTATACTTTGCAAGTTTTGTCTTTTTTCTGTATTATTATTATTTTTTGCTTCATGCGGTGCATCGAGTAAAAAACCGGGATGCAGAAGTACATAAATTCCTTCGTCGGAGAGTTCTTGACCTCGTAACTCACAATTACACAAGTGTCTCATTGACTTCAGTCAAGTGAATGACTCACATTCTTTCTCCCTAAGTTTTGTGTTATCAATTACAAGAATCCTTCGTCATATTTCTTTCACGATTGTACTTCGTGATGATCGAAATTTGAAAAATGCAGTCCTTTAAATTCAAAGTATTCTGAATCAGAATACGAGGCAAAAAGTCACTCTTATCATTTCTACAATTATCAGAAAAATAAAATGTATATGCCGGATTATTTTGCTAATTTATTTCTAATTGATTGCTATAATTGATGAGACCATCACACTGTGCCTCATTTATTCTCAATTTTGTTTTTCTAGTGAAAGAAAAAGTGTACTTACATTTTTCAAAGTTATACAAGGCTTTATCCTGTCGGTAAAGTTTTATAAGTTAAAATATTTTGTGCGGAACGACGCATCGTTATTTCAAAAACGAGAGACGAAACATCGTCGATGATTTCACTCTGAAGATGCCTACAGGGACCGTGTACGAGATCTTTTTTTCTCGCGACTCGAAATCCCGACCGATGAATCATTCGGTCAAATGCGAGTCTCTCTCTTCTTTTTTTTACCTGGAAGCAAAGATAGGTCATCGATACTCCAACGATGACCCGCATTTCGAATTATAAAAAGTATCAATTTCATTTTACATTATTTTATGAAATATTATCTTACAGTCGTAAAAATTTATTTTGTATTTCGTTAAATAAATGTAAGAGTGAGAGTCTGATTTATCAATATTCACATACACAATATTCATATTTTGCAACAAAATTACGCTCCCTGATTTAATTTTTTTATCGAATTTTCATTGAACACAAATAATAAAAACCCTTGCCTAGTAAGTACATTCATTGAAAACGTTAATAACTCGACAATATGATAAAATTACTAATTAAATGAATGGTAATTAAATGAATGTTCAATTAGTGACAATTACATTCCTTTTGGTAACAAATCGATGAGATGAGGAGATCGGAGTGTAGATAAGAAGCGAAGGAGAAGCTTCAAGCATCGGTTCAGCAAAACTGCCGAGCCTCTCGCTCCCGCATTGCAGATACACGTGCCATCGTGATTTTTCATTTTATTCTTTTTATCCTCTTTCGCAATCGTTTTCTCCATTCTCTCTTTTACATTTTTTCCCTGTCCCATATATATCATTTCCTCCTTTTATATTTTTATATTTCGTTTTATTATCTTAATTTACTCCGTAATATCATTAAAAAGTAAAAGTGATACATATTTTATTATGGAATTTTAAATAGATTTATTTTAACAAGCGTATTTTTACGTATTGTTTTGTAAGAGTTTGAAGATTAATTTATTTTGAGAATAACAATTGAGATTTTGATTTTCAGGTTAAAGAGTAGGTTCGAATGTTAATATTGCATCAGAGTCGTGTAATAAAATCTTATATATTACAAGATTAAGAAAATAAAGTGGAGAAAATAATCGTCGATTTTCCTTCACGAGGTTCATGAGAGTGCACGCGTATTGGGGAGACGTGTCGTATCTATCTCGATTATGTCGGGCGTGCAGAGATCGCTTTGACGTGCCTGGACGTTGCATAGAGATAGAGAGAGAGAGAGTAAACGTAGTGGTTTCGGATCGACTCTGGGGGTTAACTCGTCGTCAGGGAAAAAAGGGTCGATAGGTCAGACACGTGGCGTCAATGCGGATAATGCACTTCCTTCGCCTCTGAAAAACTCCGCAATCGATTTTTACTCTCTCGTTCTTAAATTATTATTCATTCTACCTTCCCAGAAAACAACACGTTTCAAATTGCACGAAAATTTACTGGAGATTGCTTCGATAAATCGATAGGAAATTTGCATCTTCGGACCATGCATTTTTTCTTTGATAATGAGAAAAAAATTCTCCGTATTTCAGAATTTCAGATATTAAAATAGTTGTTGAAAGGTAAAAGAAAAAATTTCTTCAAAACAATTTTTATTTTTTTATTTTAATAAAAAATTGAAAATTCCAATGTGTAACTATTGGATTGAAAAATAGTAATTTAATTCTATCACTTAAAATTCGTATCACAAAATCTGCTTGATTTGGTCGGTTTTGATATCGCATGGAAGTTTATCTGAGTCATGGCCCTGGCTAAATTAACCGCAGTGCTCAGTTTCCACATCTCCTATTTTCTTCGAGGTTAAACCCATTATTTCAAGGATTTAACGACACGTATAATTATACGGGAGCATAGACACATAGAAAACGAGGTGAGGAAAATTCTACTCGTGGCAGGGTCTGTGTGGCGAAACTATTATGTGCATGTATTTGAGAATTATGTGCCAGAGTCGAGTGAAAGCAAGATCACGAGAGGGGATGGATCGTCTTCATACCAATTTCTTATGCGAATGTGATTTATTTCCCTAAACGTCAGACACTAGATAAATAATGAATCTTTGAATTCATACTGAGAGAAATTATAATTCACATTTCATAATTATATTATTGCAGTTATTTTTCGAGTCAACAAGTATGAATATATGATAAAGTTTATTTTAATTAACATAAGGACACTACTAAAATTTATTCTTGGTCTATTAATTATAATCAATCCGCGAGATTACAAGTTTATGAAAAAAATAAAATATCACAAGTCATGAACGTTATTCTGGAAAGGGTGATTTTAATTTCTCAAATTTTCTCACAAAAGGTCAAGCGCCGCTGAAGGGTTTGCTCGCGTTTCGCGTTTAACAGTCCAGTCGCGGTACGGACTTCGCGGCAATTAAAATTACGACCTTCGACGTGAGCAAAGAGAAAAGGTGAAAACATGATACGCGACTGGATTTGCGGGTGCTCGTGAAAATCGTCTTACAAACTAGAACAAATTACAGGGTTTCTTTATCATTCGCGCATGTACGTGTACACATTTTACGCCAGTCCATACATTCAACCAGATTTACGGTACATGCATGCCCGGCTTTTCAACTAATTAAATTTATCGCTATTCTGCGTGTTGGACTGAAAATCGTTAGAAACGACACAGCCTCGCTCACATATCCGGCTATATATTTTAATTTCAGTATACGAAAATCGATTCTTAGTTAAACCAAATCATCATTAATTATTTGCGGTTTTTATTAAGTAACGAACCTTCTTTTATTTTTTAAAATATTGATACGAAAAAATGCAGTGTCTAAAATAGTCAACGTTCAAGCAAAAATTGGCTCGACCCCTGTAATATCGATCTATCTTGAAAACATAAAAATTTTAATTTTTTTTTACATATTAGAATTTTGAAACTTAATGAAAATTTGAAACATATTTTTAAAGTAATTCGAATTCAATTCAGAATCCCAACAGTGTACACCTACGGTAATCGAATACGATTCCCTCGATATTTCTGATTCTCCCTCTCATTTATTCGGAATGCACTTTTCTCTCTCGTTTTTCCTCTCGACGTTCCGGTGTACCGGTTATTTGCGTGGTTTTCCACTCTGCCGAATGAAGAATACACCCAACTAGACCAATTACCATTCACTCACAGGCTTAATTGTTCGTTGACATATGAAGGAAAAAAAAATTGAGAAGAAAAAATTTCCATAGTCTGACAGAGCTTTTTTATTTTTCTGTTTTGCTCACGTCACCCCAACTCTTTTTTCTTTTGCGTACATATTTATCGTTCCAACATTTTCATTTTTCATTCTCCTCTCAATTTTTTTATTTTTTCCTCCATTTTTTCGCTCCATTCAAATCACGTGATGAGTATCAGTACCAAAAATTTCTCAAAAATGTTTTCTTTCATTAAAACAAAATTATATAAACTTATAAAAAATTATCACATAAATAATAATCATGAATTTAATATTATTTTTAATGATGAAATCAGGAGATATTGTCCACGATTGATATATATTGTGTACCTAGAAATGTCGAAAAAAATGATGAACAAGTTGCAGGCTCTCTTAACAATGTCACACAAATGAGTCACGTTTTCCTCGATTCGCGACTATTAAAACCGCGACAGCGTGACTCTATCGTCACACCTTTTGCGACGACTTTTCGATAAGTTTGCATAGAGCTCGGGGATTGTGTTTCTTCGCATAATCGTCCAAATAAGGCTTACGGGAACGCTTCTAAATGCGAAGTACGGTTACGAGAGCTCGATGGAAGAAACATCAGGCCACTCAGCACGTGGTCTCCTTTATTTACAGCGCAGCCTCCACCGCAACGAGCTTGTATGGTCTCCCATCGTACAATATAAATTACACGCACATTTACATTACCGTACATACATATTTACATCAAGTAGTATATATATAAATGAAGCTGGCCATACGATCGTACGTAAGGTCGAGTCGTGTTAACACGCCGGAGAAACTCCGAGACGCGTGCAACCTTTTAAGATAGAAAATAAAAGAAAAAGATCGAGGAAAAGAAAAATGTGACGTTATAACAGATTCCTTTTGGAATTTCAATACAGAACTTGATGAGAATTGCAAACGAATGGCAAAACTTCAGAAAGGTTTTGCAAATATCCTTCTTAAACGTTATAAATAATTTATTTAAAGGAATTAGAAATTAAATAAATTTATTTATTTGCTAACATTTAAATTAATTAGTAAAAAAAGAATTGAAATCGTTAATAATTGTTTTTTAAATTTTTTACTGAAGATTCGGTGATACTCCTAAAAGAAAAAAAGTTATACCTAATTATCTCAAGTATACTTTTTTAATTTTTCTACTGATGTAGAATTAATTTGTAAATTGTTAAAAATATTGTACGATGGTTTATAGGAACGAGAGACGGCGTAATTGACGAATTGCATCGACGCGGATGATTGAATAAAAATCACGATTTTCTCACAATCTCAAAATCTATTATCGAGGACGGAATTGATTGAGAATCCTTGAATGGGCACTTCAACTATATTCTGCCTCATTCTCTCCCGATTTCGCCCTCGTGCCCCTCTCTTTCAGGATTTGTCGTTGAATGACGAATATACAGTTCGATCTATTCTCACTTAAGTCGCGTTCTTTTTATTACCTTCGTTCCTGTGAATGACAAAAGGGAGAAAGAGCAGATCTCCATTTAAACCCGAAGTATATTTTAATCCTCGAGGCAAATTTTCTTAAAGCTCCTTCGTTCATTATAATAAAGTCGACGAGGTTGTTCTCAATCGGATAATAGAGAATACTCTATCGAGAAATGAAGTTAAACGCTCGAACTGCGAGTTAAACTCGAGAATGTCTAACTCCATTGCCGAGCAGAACAGCCATCGATGAGTCCCGAGCTCAAAGTGAAAATTAATGAAAAATTGGTATGCAAATTTTTTCTTTTATGTTAAATTTACCCGATATTATAAATCTTGAAAATATATCAGGTGGAAAATTATTGCTCAAAGAAATATAAAAATATAATTGCTCAAATTATCAATTTATTTCAAAATTGCGAAAAAATCTCATTACGCCATTTTCCTTTAAAGGACAAACAATTTATTAACATTTTATTCTCATTTTTTATTAAAATATACAATTTTATTCGTGATTTCATAAAGTAAAATTTTAAAATTAAAAGAAATTTACGAATTATTTTATATAAAAGGCGATTTAATTTGAATCTTGAGGGAAAGTGAAAAATCTTCGATAAGTTGAAGATTTGCCAAATTGCCATTACAAGTCTTGAGATATTTACGAGCGGATTCGCGAATCGTCCAGCGAAACTTTTCCATTTAGAGTTCGCGCCGATATGAGAAAGGCATTCGTGCTAATAATGGACAATGGGCTAGCTCCGGTCTTCGTGTCACTGAGCAGTAATCGGGAATTCCTAATTGACTCGCTGGTAATTGAGCGACCGAGATTACCTTTAAGGTATGAAAATACCTGGTATAAAATATCTTAGCTCAAATATTCTCCGAGTTTTCTTTAATTAAAGTTCCTTTAACATTTTACTCGACAAAATATATTTTATCGCGAGGACGTGAACTTTTTCCCATTACATTTGTCACATATGTATCGGAAACACAATTTCTAAAATCTCTTTGAATCGAAATTTTTCGAAATCAATGAGTCAGAGATATTCGGTTCATTGGCTCGGTATCGAATCATCAATTCCCCGATTAATCTTCTATTACTATTTGTACGGTTTTTTCATCAAACAAAAAAGAACGAGAGATCGAAATAACTTTCACCTACCGAATTATTAGAACTTTTCATTTCAATTTAAAAAAAAACAACATAAAATCAGACTTTTCTCTCTATACGAAAGAATTATATAGGGGATCGGCTTTGACGCGCGTTAACCGGCGTGAATTTAATAAGGCGAGTTTATCGGTGTTCGAGAAATGGAAATTAATTCGGTTTTCTAGTAATCGGTATATCGAGGCGCATAGAAAGGCTCTCGACGTTTTACGCTCCGGCGAACCAGTTTTACTTTATTTCTCGAAAAGCGGGTTTTGTCCAGGACAATAGCACGTGTCGCATATTTGTCGTACACTTTTCGTTCGAATGTATGTACATCCGTGTACACTTTTGGCTTCCATATGGGTTGTGCGGCGTACAAATAAAAACACGCGAGAAACGCTCGCGGACTTGTTGTATTGAAAGTTCCCCCGAGCGAATAAAATGCGCTTCTGGCTTGAGAACCGTGAATTCGAGTCGGAAAACACGTACTCCCGACGGTCTCTATAACGAACGGAACGCTCCGAGCATTCCCTTGATTTCCCTAATGACTTTAACGAGGCACCTCGCGCGAGAAACGCACACTCCGAACTCGCGAATTCGACTTCCTACCGGTGCAAACGTCGACTCCTCGACTCCTCAATCTTTACATATATAAATATACAGAGAAACTTATATAAGTCCATTTATAGCACCCACGATCGGTAATTTACACTTCCTCACTTTCCAGAATGTCTACGCCTCTGATTATGGTGAAAAGACTCCAATATGAGCAACAACTTTTATCAGACGTTTTTTTATTTTTATTATTCTTTACGACAGATGCTACAAATTTATTTTGCTTTCTCATATTTCAAACACTTTTCACGTGAGGTTTAGATTGCATTTTATCATACTTATTTGAGCATAATTAGATCTTGAAAATCTCGCAAATAAAGTCCGAGGAAAAAAATTTCAGACGATCAAAATTCAGAAATAAGGAAAAAATATGTAAAAAGTCTGTAAATATTGTATTTATGCATATATTTGTAGATTTTTTTATTATATGTATACTTATATAATGTAAATATGTTATATATTGTATATGAATGATAAATGGAAAAAGGAAGAGCAAAATGTAGATTACGAATGAATACGAAGGAAGACATGCACTGACTCTTTTGCTATATCTCTACATCAGTTCGCCTCTCATTAGTGAAACTGGTTTATCGTCGTATTCCACCAAGCCCTTCCCTTTCGCTTTGAAAGCTTCGCGTTGGACCCGTTGAATGAGCCTCGCATAATTTGTTGGCTCTGGGCTTAGGAGAATCCCGTGCGTTGCATTCCTATTATAGTGGCCGGAACCTCCAACAGCCGGGATTCCCTTGCGGCGTCCTCGATTCTCTTCCTCTTGGTACACATTTATCTTACATCGAATTTCGGCTTGTCTCAACCTCCTACTTTTATCGCCAATATTTATTGGTTAGAAACTCCCTGCGTGCGATAAACTCCCTCATAAAAACTTACACCTGCTTCGATTTTATTTACTTCGAGCTTTCTTTGATCTCAAGTTTTTGACGTTCTTTCATGCTGACATAAATTTTTTGATATTTGTCAATCATCATCGATGTGTGGACAATTCTCTGGGAAAATCAGATGGATATTTGAAATTGAATGTATTTTCTTATTATACTTGTACACAAATTAAAATCATCGAACTAAAATAATTGATATTTCAAAAACACTACGCGGTAGATCTTGATGGAACTTGAACACCGTTTTCGATTCCAAAGTAGAAAAATGTACCATAGCCATATTATCTTAATAATTATTAAATATCACATTCTTTGGAAGTACATTTTTTAGTATAATCACAACCTGAAAATTTTCGGTCGAATCATATCGGTACTTTATTATTTTGCTCAGGTGTAATAGCGTTTAGAACTCCTTCAGGGTTTTGATGATTTATACTCGAAAGCACGGATAATAAAGGAGTGCCAGGATGATGATCTGAGCGATATCGACGATGAATCCCAAACGGTAGATACAAAAGAAACGATATCGACTCTATTATTATGGGATCCCCCGTCACGGTTTCGTTCGATCCTGACCACGTATTATGAATTCCAAAGCAATCGTCCCTATCGTATCTCTCGGCCTGTCCGTTGTTTCTGCTTTGGAAATCGAGCAGATCCAGTTGGCTGACTTCTCGTAAGGAACCTTGGTCTTGTGAACTCCCAGAGCGATAAAGGCGCACAACGTCGATTTCTCAATTCCCCGGAGTGATATAAACTTACCGTAGAATACACTGTCCAGTAACCGCTAGAAGAAAACTGCACGGACAGTCGCGTAAATTATGGCTCAACATACGAGACACCCGTGACATGTCCGCGCATCCGTTTTTGGAAAAAAAGCATTTCGGACACGCTTTCCATTCGTAGCTATTCTCTCTCAACTCGATTAGAAATTAACATCTGGCCCTGATTACGTTTTAAAAAAATATGCCTCATTTCTTCATCAACTCCTGATCACATCCTCACGTCATTTCAGGGAATTGTAAATTTTCCCAGGTGAATGAATTCGAATTAAGTCAAAATGTTTAATTTTTTTCTTCAATTCTCTTCTATGGTGAAAAAGGATTGAATTTACTTCCTCGGTCATAGCGGTTATATTGTTTTGAGGATAATTTACAGACATATTGCGGTAGCGAATAAAATCTTGCTCTCTCCGTGTGTTCACAGGCAGTATGCAGACCTCGGAATCGCAGCGAACACGAGGAACAAGGCGATGAAAGGCCTTAATGGAGGCCGAGGAAGCCGCAGAGCCTCCCCTCGCCTCCCGCGGGGCTCGGTTCAACCGTGCACTCGGATCTGCGCGTACGTCTAACCGATGACGCGCCCGCTACCGATTCTCCAGTCCACCGCAATCACCGAGAATACCGCGCAGGATTCTCGCCGCGAATTCAACGAGCTCGAAACTCATCGAATTTTAACGAAGAGAAGAAACGGCGCGCCCTGTGGGAAATGAAACTCATCGAAAATCGGAAAAGATTTAGCGAAAAAATACTGAAACTCCTTTCAATGTTCCGGATTTTGCGAACAGCGCCGAGGGACGCATAGACGAGAGTAAATTTCGTATATTGAAAAATTCTCGATATTTTTCATTGACTCTTTATCTACATTTGTTGGAAAAAATCTAACATAATTTAACAAAGTCCAGTGGACCTCTCTGTGGTTTTCCAAGTCTTAAAGCACTTTTCGAAATTAGATCTAATGCACCATCTGCTGTTGTTCATTAAGAAATGTTAAAGGTATCGCATCGTGAAAATGACGCAGTTTGATCAACTGTTGCAGGAATTTTGCATGTAATAAATCCTCCAAAGAAAAAATCAAAATGGCTGCTCCAGTGATAGAAAAGAAACGTTTCTTCTGCCGGGAATGGGCGCTGATGAAGTTGTCCCATTGCCTGGAGCAAAGACCAGCCTCGAAGACATGCGGTGCATTGATAGTCGGCGGCCCGGGTAGTGGGAAAACAGCACTTTGCGCAGAGCTCGCATGGCCGTCGACCGGCGAATCGTCGCGTCTTCAAAGGTCATTGAATCGAAGGCTATTGGCTAGACATTTTTGCCAAGCTCGAAGCGAGGCATCCCTTTCACCCGCGCAATTCGTAAGGTCCTTGGTTGCTCAATTGTTGCAAGCAAGCTCTGATGGAATTCACATTTCCTCACCAACATCCCCGACCGCTAGTACGACATCCGCACCGACGACTTCGAGAGAAGCCGTTGCCGAATCCTACGCGGAAAAACTTCGAACAGATCCGGAAATCCAAGCGGCTCTGCAGCCGGACGTGCTTGACCGCGACCCGGACGATGCCCTCAAAAAAGCTCTCCTCTTTCCCCTTCTGGAAGTAGAACCACCAAAGAATTGCCTCTTCCTCCTGGTGGACTCGATCGATGAAGGTCAGTTCCTGAACCCACCACAAACCGGAACAAGAGACTCGAGACGAGAAAATGACAACGTCAGCCGCACCATTGCCGAATTACTTGCTAATCACCATCATCTCTTTCCTCAATGGCTGCTACTCGTATGCACTGCGAGAAGACAAAGCAAAACGATATCCAGAATGTTCACCGGCTTCCGAAAGATCTCTTTGGATGACCTCAGGAAAAGTCAAGTGGTCCGGGACGTTCAACAGTACATCCTGGCCAGGCTGGACCAGGAAGACGCTCTGAGGCAACATATATCTCGTGATACAGCTGAAATGCTCAACCAACTGCACATCAAGAGCAACGGCTGCTTCCTCTACCTCGAGAAGGTCCTGGATGGAGTCGCAGAGAACTTCATCGTTCTTCGTGAGATACGGGAAATCCCTGGTACCCTCAATGGTCTCTATCTCTGGCTCTGCCAGAGACTCTTCAGCAGAAAACAATTCGCCAAGGTGCAACCGCTCTTCAATGTCATTCTGGCAGCGAAATTACCCATAACTCAGGACATACTGTATAAATGCGTCAAGACCGCTTATCCAACCATCACCATGGAAGACTTTAACAGACGATTGCATCTCCTTTTGAGAGTCATCTCGGTTTCTAGAGCTGGAGCGTTGATGCTGTTCCATCATAGCTTTGCCGAATGGCTCCTCGATGTCAAACACTGTACGCAGAAATATCTTTGCTCTGCCACGGAAGGTCACGCGATGCTCGCTGCTTACTACACCATGTGCGGACCGGAGCTCAACCCTGATGAGATATGCGTTCTTGGACAGCACTTGCAACGAGCGATGGCCAATCCTGTTAACACTGGATGCAGTTTGGATCTTCACACTCTGCAGGTCTTATGGATCATTGGCTGTCGAGCACCCGTTGATGAGTGCTATCTTGATAGTTCCGAATGCATTCTTTGGCCTCGACAGGATACCAGGCTTCTCAGGTTACTCGTCGATGCTGGAGCTAGAGCTTCGGAGAAGGCTGTTGAGGATCAAGTCACTAAGGATCCTGTTTCTTCTAGTCAGGTTTGTTAATTGTAATTTTATTTCAAGAATTTTTAACATTGTCTTTCATTCGTTGAAGATACCAATGTAGCTCAATAATTTTTCCAAACATCTATATCAAAAATATTGAAGAATAGAACGATGATAAAAAAGTTGAATTTTACTTGATGCTTAGAATCGATTTTCACGTATGTGATTTAACCTAAATATGTCAATTGTCTGAAAGCAGGTCTCGCAAGATGTGAGCCCAGTAGACGAACCCCCCGGTGAGCCATTGACCGTACTATTGGGAGAGAGCGGTGACATAAATCAGGCTGATTCCTGCGGTCGCACTGTACTGCACACATTAGCCGCTGATGGAAACGCATCGCTTCTGGATATGGCTCTCGCCGCGTGTCCACAGGTAAATTTAACGAGAAAGCTTCTAACAATTACTCCATTTCTCGAAAAATATAAATTACATTTTTTTTCCTCGTTTACATTCTCATTGAAACGTATTTTATAAAAATGATTTTATCTAGATGGGATAAACAATATTTTTAAATTCAAATTGATAAATAGCTTATTTAATATTTAGACGAATTTTGTTTGTTTGAACGCGTCAAAAAAACACGAAAATAAAAATATTCCAGGCGAAACTCGAAGCGACGGACCGTCATGGACAAACGCCACTGAATCTGGCAGCGAGACACGGATACGCGGACGTCGTTGGAGTTTTACTGGCCGCGGGTGCGAGCGCCGATCACGCGGATTGCGACGGTTGGACCGCGCTCCGGGCAGCTGCCTGGGGAGGGCACACCCAGGTAAATTTTCTAAAAACTTCTCACTCATAACTCTATCAACACTGTTAAAACTCACCCGGGAACTGCCAATGTCGATTTGTTAAACCCTGTTTTGTTTGTCGTGACTAATTCGCAAAGAGAGCACTGAATCATCCTGTCCATCACTCTAACTCATCGGCTCCAGAACAAAACGAGTTCAGATCGAATTTCACGGGTTCATCATGCATTTTAATGTATTTGCTTACTCTTGTAATAAAAACTTTTAAAGTCTGTAAATGTAAATTTGATAATTTTAAAAAATAGTAAAAAGTGCGGTGATTGTCGTGCGAACATTATCATGCAAATCGCTGCATTGTAAAGTTTTTTACGATCCGTGATTAAAGCACGAAAGTGCCCGACAGTTACTCCTGAGCCGTTAGCCGTCTGGTTTGTTACTTTCTTCCACAATACTTGATATATCCACCTTTTACCACGAATTAGAGATATTAAAAATCATAATATTCAATAATATGAATATTTCATGTAAATTACTACAGTTACGAATTTTTGTTTCAATTTTCTCATTTAATTTCACGATAGCACCTGAACTACATGAAATTAATAAAATATTTTGATCGTACATGCTCAACGAAAAAGAAAATTCTTTCGAAATTTACACATTTCCTTCGGCACTTTATTCTTGATTGAACCGTGGAATTGCGGTCTGGACCCGTCAAAAGCTTCCATCCAAAGTCACCGAACGACTCAAGGATAAGAAGCTCGATGCATGTAAAAAAAGGAAGGAAAAATATTGAAAAAAAAGAAAAGAAGGAGCGCGGAGCTTTAAAACAAAAGTGCAATCAAGTACTCAGACGGGAATTGAAGATCCTCCGACGGTTTTATTTTTGGCGCTGATCCTTCTCAGGTCGTTGAACAGCTTCTCGAGCACGGAGCTATGGTTGATTGTGCGGATTGGGATCAAAGAACCGCTCTGAGGGCAGCCGCGTGGGGTGGCCACGAGGATATCGTCAAGGCTCTGTTGCAGCATGGGGCAGACGTCAACAGAACCGACGATGAGGGCAGAACCGCCCTGATAGCCGCGGCTTACATGGGACACAGCGAAATAGTCGAACATCTCCTTGACTTTGGCGCGAAGATCGATCACGCCGACAGCGATGGTCGCACTGCTCTCAGCGTTGCCGCCTTGTGTGTCCCGGCAAATCATGGCTACGCCAAGGTATCACGTCGTTGGAATTTCCATCCTATACGAACGCCAAGAAATCATTTTTTTCGCATTTTTTTTTATCACCTGACAACTAAAATTAAAATGTGAAGAATATTCCATTCCAAATTAAAATATTCAGAAGTATATATTACTTTTTTAAATGATCTTCATTATCATTTTTTGTTTCTGTAATTACATTTTTTACTTGTCAAAAAAATTTTTTTTTCGTTCTGACGATGCGAATTTTAACGAGATATGGTATCCATTTGGTTTGCTTTTGCTTTCATCCTTTCTTTCTCTTTCTCTCTATCTTACTCTCTGATAATCGCTGTTTTATGTGGGGAGCTGTGCATTTTCGTTTCGCATTATCGTTTTTTTATAAATAACCAAACACCAAGCCATTCTCCCTTAATTCGAATTTTTAATAATGCGCAAAAATTCCAACACAAAGCAGTAGGTACAAAAAGTTATAGGAAAAATCAAATATTTATTATCAGAAACAGTACTTTACAAATTTCAAATTTGCTCATGTATAATTTTTCACGGCAGTCAAATTTCAAATACAAAATAATTAGGAACTTGATCTATTTTCAGAATCTTTAAAATATTTCTATCATTGGATCTAAAAGCTATCAATAAAAATATTTAATAATTTTATTTATTCATTTACTTATATGTTTTATGGCAGGTAGTGACAATTCTCTTGGAACGAGGAGCAGCGGTCGATCACCAGGATAAGGACGGAATGACACCACTTTTGGTCGCTGCGTTCGAAGGTCACAGAGACGTCTGCGAATTGTTGCTCGAGTACGAAGCGGACGTGGATCACTGCGATGCGACGGGACGAACTCCCTTGTGGGCAGCTGCGAGCATGGGTCACGGCTCGGTTGTTGCGTTGCTCCTCTTCTGGGGCTGCTACGTCGACAGCATAGACAACGAAGGTAGAACCGTTCTCAGTGTCGCTGCCGCCCAAGGTGGAACTGACGTTGTTAAACAACTCCTTGACAGAGGTAAACAAAACTTAAGTTATTGCGAAAGTTAGAAATACCATTTCCCTTCCTAAGATTTAAAAAATACTCCAAAAATGATCAATACAATTTTGAAAATAAAAAGATAATCAATAAGAACAATTATACGAAATCAACAGAATGAATTTGGTGAATGTTAGTAAGATTGTATTTATAAAATTATTTTTGCATATTCCAGGTCTTGATGAACAACATCGTGACAATTCAGGTTGGACGCCCTTACATTATGCAGCTTTCGAAGGTCACATCGATGTCTGCGAGGCTTTGCTTGAAGCTGGAGCTAAAGTTGATGAGGCAGATAACGACGGAAAAGGCGCTCTGATGCTGGCTGCCCAAGAAGGTCATGTATCACTCGTCGAAAGATTGCTCGAACAACATGTAGCACCGGTCGATCAACGAGCTCATGATGGAAAAACTGCTCTGAGGTAAATTTCGATTTACTGTGTCGAGATTCTAGAATTATAAAAAAAATGAAATAAAAAGTAAAGTTCAATTGAAATTGAAAATAATACAACCCTTTTTTTAGAATTTTTTCATGACTTTCCAAATAATTTTTAAATAAAATAAGAATTTGTTCACTCACTTCAATGCCATTATTATTTCTGATGCACGTTTCTTATTCTTATGTTGTATATTATCATCTCTAATTTCTTTAAACAGACTGGCGGCTTTGGAGGGACACTATGACACGGTGAAAGTCTTGATTTCTTACAAAGCGGACGTGAACGCCAAGGACGCCGATGGAAGAAGTACACTATACATCCTGGCATTAGAGAATCGATTGGCGATGGCGAGATTTTTATTGGAACATACCCACGCGGATGTGGAAAGCAGAGATTCCGAGGTATATTTAATACACATTCAAGACAAATCAAATCCAATACAAAACATAATTCAACTTTACAATATTTAGCAGGAAAAAACTTTTTTTTTTCTCACCAATGTTCACCAAAGATGAGATTTTACTTGAAAATATTTTTTTTCTTATTAACATTCCTTTTTCTACATTTTTACTACATTCTTTCCAGCGTATGTTTATTTCTGTAAAGTACTTTTTTACATGTAAAGATGTCTCCTAATAGTCATTTAATGACTCGCAGGGTAGAACCCCACTTCACGTGAGTGCATGGCAAGGACACGTCGAGATGGTGGCTCTTCTCCTAACGGAGGGTCATGCCAGCGTGAACGCTTGCGACAACGAAAATAGAACGCCGCTCCATTCAGCTGCTTGGCAGGGCCACGCTGCCATTGTTAGATTATTGCTGGAACACGGCGCAACACCGGATCACACGTGTAATCAGGGCGCAACGGCACTCGGTAAAAAAAATTCTCTTTGAAGTTCACAATATTGGAACCGATCGGGAAAAAATCAGTTAAAATGATACTCAAGATAACGTAATTTTACATTCTCTCGGCATGGAAAGAAATTGGAAGATTCTTCCAAAAATTGAATAAACAATAGATTTATGAAAATGATTACAGCAAAGAAGATTTTTGTGGATATTAAACTGTTTAAATGAATGAAACATAGTTTTTCTATTCATTTTAATGATGGTCGAGAATTTTCGGAAAAACTTTTATGGAAAAACTTGCATGATAATTGCAACCATTTTTAAAGGAATTGCGGCTCAAGAAGGTCACGAGCATTGTGTGAGAGCGCTACTGAATCACGGAGCAGATCCAAACCATTCGGATCACTGTGGCAGAAATGCGATAAAAGTTGCTGCTAAGAGTGGGCACGATACCGTTGTCAGATTACTGGAAGAACATTCGGCAAATCAAAAGAGTCAAAAGCCTGGAATAAACGGCGGTGAGTCAGAAATAGAGAACGTTACTGCAAAATTTTATGTTCTATTTTTCTGTAAATGACGGTTATGCACCATGTCGGTAGAGTATATAGTTTAAGTATAATTTTAAATTTAAAAAACTTTGAAAAATAAAAAACTGTAATTCTTTATTTTTCATTTAGGCGGTAGCAGCAGTGCAACTTCGGTAACATCGAATTCAACGGCTGAGACGAAACCCTCTTCAGCAATTCTCAACCCTCTCTCGACTCAATACAGTCCAGCCGAATCTCCTGATTCCACGAAACGCAGAAGTTGCGTGTCTCTGGGAAATAACTCGAGCAACAGTAAATCCAGTAGCAATCTAACGGGCAGCACGAAGAGCGATCAAGGAAAATTCGGGCAGAATCCGATGGTGAATCAAGTCATAAAAGTATGTCGATAATAATTTTGAAACACATAAATATCTTGAGTCAATAAAAAATCACTCATAAATCCTCATACTCATTTTATACATACGAAAATGTTTAAGAAAAAATTGTTACTGTCGAAAATGACGTAGAACAGAGAAATTTAAAGTGCTATCGCGATACTTGAGCGATAGGTAGACATTGTAAAACGGTTTTTTAATTATTCTATGTTGTACATTTTGTTTGAAACATCGTTCTGTTATGTTAAAGGCACCATTGTCATTCACGCAACAACTTCAACAATGCTCGAGGGGTGCGAAGAGCCGACCTCTGAGTAAACTATTGTCACCACTGAAGAGCGAGCCGCAGAGTCCGATATACGCGTCACCACCCCATTCGCCTCTGAGCGATAGTCTGATACCTTATTCGCCGACGAACACGAGTCCACCGAGTGCCCAGACTGCAGCAAGCGTTATCCAAAGTCAACTCGGAGTTTCTCTGCTGACGGGAAACCAAAGCATACAATACAAGCCACAAAGCGGAGGTTTCAACAATCCTGCGGTCATTTACGAGCCGATAAACATAAAAACGGAAATAATCGATGGTACGGGAAAGGACGTCACGAAGCCGTTCGAGCTAACCAACGAAATGCTGGGCTTGAAAATTTCCAGTAAGGCAAAAAAGAATGGAATCGATGACAAGAGAAATTCTGCCGACACGCATTTTACGAGGGACACACACATGAGAATAATTTTAGGAAATAGCGGTGCTGGAGTCGGTCGAAATGTGAAGCACACGGAGCATAGTGGAAGGTAACACTTTATCATTTATTATATACTACGTTCATACCAATATTTAAATCACATAGAATAATGTCTATATGTTTCTGTGGTACACACCAAATACATTTTTTTGTTAGATTCCATTTCTCAATTTAGCCACTGGGCATGCATAGATTCATTTCAGAATATGTTATAGGAATAGAAAAATAAACGATCAAACAGTAAACAAACCGCGTGATGTAGTGAAAAAGTAGAAAAATGAATTCTCTCACAAAATTGTTCCATTAAACTAATTTCACAGATTTTAATATAAACGAAATGCTGCTGTATAGATAATGATTGAGATATCATGTGAATTTTTATAATAATAAATGTTAAGACGAGAAAATGATTATACTTTTATAACGGTTGTATCCAATCTATCGATATACGAAAAAAATGATATCCTTAAATTTGACTACGTCAAACATTCAAAAAAGTCCTAATTGAGAAAAATGTCAAAGAAAAAGAGTCAATAATTTTTCATAATGCATAAAATATTTAATATTTTCACTTGTTTTCAATTGCACAATCTGACTTTTCGAATATGTTCATGCTTGTTAAAAATTACATCTATAGTGTTTTTTTCTTTAAATGCTTTTTTAGTGCGAGTAATGCCAAACCGAAACGTAACGGTTTAGTTTCTAATCCAGCTATGAGATTAGTAGCTGGAGTCAGAAATGGCTTTGAGAATGCTACCAACAGAAACAAACCTATTACGACAAGGGTCAATGGATTTCAGTGGAAAGCGGAAACAAGAAAAGAGACACCGTTGTAGAAGCAGGTATCGAAACGCACAATAGTTATGTAAAATATTTCATTCAATTAAATATATATTTCGAAGAAATTTTAATTTAAAACCTCTACTTTGTTAAAGAAACTTTACATATTTTAATGTCTTTTCAATAAAGTATCCAAAGGATGAATTATGTCAAAAACTATGGACAAAGAATCCTACGATGAAATTCTAAATGTATATTTTTTAAATATATAAATTGCATGCACGGTAATGATAGAAGAAAGTCCTAAATTGTTAAGTATTACAATCGATTTTTTTGAAAGTTTTCATATATATTACCTAATCGTGTACAAAAATAATATTCTCGAGTGAGCTGAAAAATTTTAATTACGTAAAACTTGTAATTATAATGCATTGTGTTTCACTTTGCAGGTAGCATGGATTGAATTACAACGTAAAAATCTTGGAACGTTCTGCAGCAGATGGAGACGATTACTAAGCAAAAAGCAAAAGTCAATAAATCGCGATTTTTTCCTTTAATTTGAGCAAAATCAAACGAACCTCAAATATACGGGATTACCGACGAAAATAAACATAAACTAGTTAATGAAAAATCGTGATCACGAAGAAAATAACGAAACTGCATAACATACGTAATACCAAATATTAAAAGCAGCATAGCGATGTATGTAGAGATTAGAAAATGTATCACAAATCGCAGGTTTGTATAAATGTAACGTTGATTAAATTCTTTATCGATCTCACTAATACAGCATAATAATTGACGAGCGAACGATTCGAATCTCGAGATTTCGTTTTTTTAGCATATATTGAATCGAGAATTAATAGGCATTGAGATTTTCATCGGAAGACTGGATGCAGATTAAGCGCATTTGTGATGTTCAAGGAAATTTGAAAACTGTTATAAGCAAATGTAAAGATAATGTAAAAAATATAGATAAACGCATATATGAATGAAAAATATATACATATATATAAAAAAATATATATGTGGAATGAATGGAGTCCTTGATACGAGGAAAGTCTGATCCTGCAAATGCTGCTAAATATACGTAAGATCATGGCCTGAAAGTGGAGAGCCTTTGTAAATATATCATTTATGTATTGAGCATGACCATATTTATTATTATATTGTAGTAGAAGAAAAGAAAATAAATGAAAAATAAAATATTAAAAAGTTTTTCTACTTTTTGACCCTTTTAAGCTATACAAAAATGTACAATGGCGATTATCAATATTGTTAAGTCCAATAAGAATTCTCTAGTTTGAACGAAAATGAAATATTATTTCATTTCATACAACAGGTGTTATCTTTTCCTTAACTTTCTGTTCCTACAATGGATGTACTGGTAAGAGGAAAAAAAGTTATTGGTATGATATACTACTGATATGACAGCTGGTTCATTGTTTAACTAATAAGTAACACATTTTTCGACCGATATATATAGAATAAAAACGGAATCTTTTTCTAGGTACGTGACAGTCTAGCTTCTATAAGGATTTACCATGCATTTTCGTATTTTGTTTCTGATAGCATTAAATTGGGGTAAATATAATTTTTAACGGGCTAAAAAAATTCTTCAGACTCGAAACAATGAAGAGTAAATCAGAAGCATAATTTTGAAGTGCTCTATAAATTGTTATCAAGTTATGAGATTGAGTAAAATATCTTTGCATTTTTCTTAAAATATTAATTACAGTAAAATAAAACATAAGAATAAATATCATACTTAGATCCCAACTCGTAATAATAAAATATTCTTGAAATTGATAGAAGCATCTAAATCTTCGTTTACAGTGAATTTTGGCTCTTGTTGCTATCTACCCTATTTTGATGTCTGCATATCACTGGATAAACACATCGATTTCTTAATCCAGTGGATGATCGGTATTTACGAATCATTAACACCTTTAGTAGACTATGGAAAAAAATACAGTGTCACGTTCGAATTGTACACGAGGGCGAAAATGACGAGTCCGGATGTTTATGACGTGGCCGATGTTCACAGCATTAACAAATTGGTCCGTGATTTCGATCGCAGTAAATCCACGTTTTTCGTCGTTCACGGATTTTTAAGCGACAAAAATCACGAATTTGGTGTCCAAGTTCGGGAAAGTATGTTCATATGAATAAAAAATAATTTTCTGTTTATAAAAAGCTCATTTTTTAAAAATATTTCAAAGCATACTTAAAGTACAAGGATGTAAATGTGTTCGTTGTCAATTGGAGTGATCTTGCAAGCAAATCATCATACAAATACGTGGTGGAGAATATCGATTTGGCTGCCGATCGAATAGCGAAAATGCTAGAGATCTTGCGCGACGATATAAAGTTGGACTTGGATCTGATTACTCTTGTTGGTTTCTCTTTGGGAGCTCATCTCGTGGGTATGGCTGGTAATCGTGTAAAAAGCGAAGTTGGCGTAATTGTTGGTAAGTCTATTCAAAAAATTTTCTCCATTTACTAAGGAATAATAAAATGTTATGAATAATTAAATTTTAATAAATTGTAAAATAAATACAATGAAAAATTCATGCAAAACCAAAAAAAATGTATCCCATGTAATTGTCGATCGAAATTGTTTGAAATTTTTGACACTCGTTTTTTATACAAGTTGAGTCAGTCGTTCATGAGCGATATTATTTATTATTGTAAATTTTTTGTTTCTATTAATTTTGTGTCTTGGCTCCCAGGTCTCGATCCTGCAAATGCGGAGATCAGCAGTCTAGGTCCTGCTAAAAGATTATCGTCTGATCACGCAAAATATGTCCTGGTCATTCATACAAATGTAGCCAGACTTGGCAACCGCGATCCTATCGGCACTGCCGATTTTTATGTTGGAGATGGTACCACTCAACCAGGATGCCACATGTCTATGAACATAAAGGTCATTGTTGGCAATAAATTTCTCACTAGTGTGTACACGCCTAAACAAATTTTCAATGGGTCTTAATTAATTTTTCCATAGAACTACTTCAAGTGTTCTCATAAACGTTCCTGGCAACTCTTCGCAGAGTCGATTTATTCGACAATCGGATTCTGGGGTAGAAAGTGTAATACTGTGACCGAGGCACGCTGTACCGGTTTATTTATGGAAATTAATCCCTGCTCAAAGGGAGAATTGGCTCCAATGGGTGGATTTACAATTGATCGAAAGATTAACGGAATATATCATATTAATACAAATGTTCATTCACCATTCGCCATTCCTAAACATAGATCATAAAAATAGATGTACAAAATATTTGTAAAAGCGATTAAATAATAAAAATGTAAATTAATAAACTCGCATACTCATTATCATACTTAAATTATCAGGACGTACATGTATTTATTGTAAATTGGGGTGTACTCGCAAGAACGCTATCATATAAGTACGTTGTAAAATATATCGAATCAGCTGCTGATGAAGTGGCAAAATTTATCAGCATTCTGCATAACGAAAAAGGATTGAATTTAGATATGGTGACGTTTGTGGGTCACCCTTTGGGTGCCCACATCGTGGGCATCGCTGGTAGTCGTTTGAAAAAAATAACGAGGAAAATAAGTGGAAGAAAACAATCAACTTTTGGCAAAGCTTTTAAAGCGTTTTACTTGTACATATTTTTTCATCAATTCTAATTATAATTTTTTTCATCATCAGTCTCGCCACCTATTAATATTACGATCTCATTACATATTTACCTGGTATAAATAATTATTTACATTGAAACTTCCTATTAGGATGAGTGCTTATAGAACTTCAAGATCACAGTGTCGTATCTCAGGGTGGTTTTTCTTCAGCTTCAATTCGATTCGATCGATTTCACCACCAAGCATATCGACGATATTCTCCCCATGTTTCAGTAAAAAGGACTCAAGTTCATCTATATTCTTCATGTTTCTTACTTCCTAAAAAAATAACAAAAATTGTAATAAATAAATATATACAAGATTGTACTCGAGTAGTTCGGTGAAAATATTCGTGCATTCGCAAAAATCACAAACCTCCAGCATAGTGCTTAAATCGTGTTTGTCAAGATACGCCCTCGTTAGCTCACGACCATCGAAATCTAACTCAGCTTTGTATCTCACCAGACTGTTGCCCATGTCAATCCCTTTCACGTCATAAATCGCACGAACCTGTGTAAAGAAGGTCAGATTGAAGAATTTTTTTGTTGCAATGCGCGTGGATTGTAGAAACATGCGAATAATATTTTTAACGTTTACGTCTATACTTACCATTACGTCGGACTCAAGTTCAGCGTTGATTTTATTAAGATTTCCTTGTGGAATACTGCGTCCTACCAGAGCTGCGACGTTTGTGTCAATAATATTAGACGCAACGGCGCCCAGTAAACCTCCAACGAGGAGACACCCGATCGCGTCGAAGTTCGGATTGTTGAGAAGTGAAGTTAAGCCCATGCAAGAAGCGGCAACAATAACACCGACAACAGCTGCTAAATCCTCCATAAATACAACGGTGACGGAAGGATCTTGTCCCGACATAACGTATTCCTTGAACGTTACCCTTTTTTCGGCCGCCCCCTTTTTTATCGAGTTTATCGCAACGAGAAGAGTCGCACCCTCAGACACCAGTGAACCGGCAAGAATAAAGTACGCCCAGTAAAAAGAATCAATTGGATTCGGAAAAAGAAGCCCATGAATTCCGTGATAAATTGAGAGACCTGTGCCCACACAAAAAATTCCTACACCGGATATCAATGATGAAACGTATTTCATGTTTGTATAGCCATAAGGATGATCCGGATCCGGATTCTGCAAAAAAAATATGCTTTCTTACATTACAATTATATATTGCGTATAAATATTCAAGTATTCTTTAATATAAAAAAGATCTGTATAAAATTCATCAAATATGTTTAATAAAAAGATTTTATTTACCTGAACGGACTTGTGAATACCGTAAGCTAAAATTAGCTGATTGCAAGTATCGGCTGCCGAGTGTATACATTCGGAAAACATACTGTGTGAACCGGTATAAAGCCAAGCAAATAACTTGAAAAGGAAATTGCTTGCGTTTCTGTTGAAAAGGAAATTAGAAAATATGAAAATCAGTAATGTATTTATTTCAATGGTGTCAAAAAATTCACGTTCTGAAATATAAATATTCTTTCAACTCACATTATTATCGCTGTAAGGACTACTCTGCCGGACCTGCCGAAAAGACCTTCATTTTCGTTCATTTTTTCACCTTTATTGCCCATTTCTCGCCTGTAATCGCGCAACCTTCTTTTCACTGTAAATACATCTGTAATGGTAATGATAAAAATTATTCATAGCATTATTAAATTGAGCATGTGATTGAGAAATATTGTGAAATAGAAATTATTTACTTTGTTGGTAGGTCTTGATTTCCAACTCTTTTTTTAAACGTTCTTTCAGTAGTTTTTCACGGGATCCCCAAACTTCGATTGCTCTGTGTCAGATTATTTTCGATTTAATTATTTATATTTTTCAAATTCACACCCGAGCACAATTTTTATTTACGATGTATTTTCCAAAACAATAGAAAATAAGTGAAAAAAAAGATTCTCATAGAACGTTTTCTATCGAGCTTTGACATTGCGAACTTCGTTTATCATATAAGGGCCGTTTTTATCTTCGAACAAATGACAGTAGTCACATAAAGACCGGAAACAAACCATCTTACTTAGCCTCGACGTCTTTCCGCCAATAAACAGTGATCGGCGGCATGTACTCGTACGGCGATCTTCTCTTGGTTTTCGGCAAGGTTTCAAGATCCGCAGGTTTCAACATAAAGTCCGACATCGCTCGAATAGGAGTGATGAAGTTTCTTTCAAGGGACGAAACCGATAGATCGACCCTCAGTTTTTTTACTAGTAATACACCAAATTTAAATAATGCTTGTACCACCCAATCGGATGTTCTATTATTTTTCACATAATCCTTAAGCCTTCTTTACCTTTCTTGTCAACAATTTCATCCTGGATAAGAGTTTTTTTTGTAGAATCTGCTTTTTCTTTTTCACTGTTCTTTACTCTACTTGTCTCAAGTTCTGTTTCCAGTTTGGACTGGGACGGTTCAATGCTTAATACTCTTTCTTTAATTTGTCCAAGTTCTTTCCCATGAAGCTCAACAATTTTCTGCTGTAACTGTAATTTCTCAGCTTTTTTCGGAGGTTCATTGACACCATCATTTCCACTTTTACTCTCATTTGCTAAGTTTCTCAGACAGATCCATTGAAAATTTCCGACCCTGCTTAAACCTTTTTTCACATAAATTTTGTAATCTTGATGGTCTTCATTTCTATAGCGAGCACCATTATATGGTGTTATTCGAATACTAGCATGACGTTTTGCAAGACCGATTCTCAGTTCATATAACTGATCGGTATAAAAGAGACCAGTGTTGCCTCGAATGAACTTCAGAATGCTGTAGGACCGGTAAAGCATTTTGCTGGTTATTAGATTGTTTCAACCTGCAAAAAGTAATTATATTATTTATTGTAAAAAATATATTGACATTTTATTATACAAAAAAATTATAGCATACAATCTACTTAACTATGAACAAAATTATAGCATATGATCCACTCAACTATTTAAAAGTTCAATGTTTTACATTATTCAGAACACATTAAGGAAATACTCAAGTTATAATGTCTGTAAAAACTCTGATAACTCAGTGTTCTTCAAAAATAGATTTTAAAAAATTTATTTTTTTATGCAAAGAGTAATTGCGTGTGTCACTCTTAATTTTCTCTTAAAGTATTAAAAATTTTAGGGTACTTTGGCTTTTTTTGTGTCTATATGTGTCACAGTAATATGACCTAGTCATTCTTCTACAACATGAAAAAATTATTATTTTGTTACGAATGTCCAAATGTAAACCTTTGTCTGATTTTTTTTTCCCCCAAAATTGATTTATGCTCAGAATTCACAGAAATTAACAATCTAATAAAAATAAAAGTAACAAGCTCTGCCGAGAAGATGAGATAACTGGACCACACCAGGAAAATAATATTTTTCTTTTTTTCACGATAAAATGAAAGCGAAAGGTGTGTTTTTGATGAACGTAAATTTTGGAATCTTAACCTACAAATTTATAAACGAATTAACTTTTCTCTTAAAAAGATTTCGATAGATATTCCAATTGAATCAGAAAGAAGATTAAAATACATATATACGAACGACAACAAAATGCATATATGAAAAACGCTAGTAAGAAAACAATGAAATTAGGATGACACGTAACAACAATCGATGAATTATTGTAAGATACTTATAACGAAACAAAACGAAATTTTGATGTACCTTGTCAATGAAAACAATGCATTGCTTTCCAATCCTTACTATGCACTTATTGAGGTTTAATTATTTTTTTGAACTGTCAAAATTCATTTCCACGTCTTTTGCTTTGTATTGCGTGGGTGAAATACAAATACGGATCGGGAAACGATGAGAGACAAGTCGTTAGTTGGACGAGACGGTTATGAGAAGTGAAGACCGGTGTTGGGCGCCCTCTTGATATACACAAAAATCTGTGTGGAGAAGTGTACATAACTTATTTGACATTTACCTCTTTTGCAGAATAAAATTTTTAACCATAATATTTTATGAAAAAATGTTAAAAATATATATATATATTTGACCCTAATTAACATAATAATTTAACACATGAAAGTTTCGTGTTAGTGAATATGTAGATAAAAAATCGTCTGCTAACCTCAAATGTGTACAATTTCGTAGTCACTTTAAAATTTTATTTTTTAATTGCAAATAAATAATTTCGTTTTCACATCTTTGGCAATTTTTTTGATGACAGTGCATCGTGCGATTTTCTCTATCGGTGATGGCAGGACGTTCGAAAATATTTTTGAATCACAATCTGGCACGTTTTATATCCACAACAACAGCAAATTGTCGTAAATATGCTTATAGGGAAGGCAAATTTTTGAAGAAAATGATGATCGGTGAAACTGGCAAAAGGTTCGATTACTTTATTTATAATTTATTTCTAAGCGATAATCATTTTTCTTTTTTCATTACATTTTGATTGTTGCTCAAAAGGATTTTTTTTATTTTGTTGAGATTTAATGCAGCAAAATTTATCAGAAAAATTTTCTTATTTTTTGTAAAAAATTCCCCAATAATTGAACAATTAACAATTTTTTCCTGTTGCAATAAAGACCATTTCTACTTTTTCATTCTTTTGTTAAATATTTTGATAATTAACAGAAAATGGTATGAGAACAAACAAGCAACGACAAATGCAGTTTCCCAAGACAAAATTGTGAGCAAGCACATAACACGAAGGACAACCGTATTGAACAACATTTTTATGGAATACATAACAGATTTGATGGCAACTGGTGAGATGTCACACATTTTCGTTGGCAGAGGATTAGAAGTTACTCATATCAAAGTGACAAATGATTATCGACATGTCCTAGTTTATTGGCATACAAAATTGAAAGAATGTGAAGATACGGAAAAAATTTTACATGATTATAGTTATAAGCTACGTCATGAATTAACTCAGTTGCGAGTCATTGGTCAAGTACCATTAATACAATTCGTGAAAAATAAGCAAATATCTGCTCTCGATGATCTTGAGCAAGTTCTCCAAGTTGCTGACTATGGAGAAGATTATGAACCAAGTTATCCAACTTACGTTCCAAGGGAACCATTGTCACTTAACACAAAATTGTCACCTGAAGTTAGAGAGAAAATTTTAGAATTTGAGAAACTAGAAAAAGAAAACATGGAAGAGGATGAGTCAATGTATGAACCGGATTTGCCTCCAATGAGACACGATGTTCTCGGCTTGGACCACCATGCAATTATATCAAGGGTAAACATTATAGATCTATTCAGTATATGTTGTCAATAATTATAATCATCAAAGAATATGTGAGCCAATGCAATATTTAATAAAAAACATATACTTTTAGGTGAAAGCGTCCTTACATAAATCCAAACAGGCTGCAAAAAATCGTTTCAACAACGTCAACAGCAACATTATGTCATTTACATTTGATGAAACGTCCACTTTTAATCCACAAGCAATCGTCTCTTCAAAAATCGACAGAAACGCTTTTACAGAATTTCTCATGAAGCGGCGAGAGCAGGAAAAACGAAGAATGCGTCATGAAAAATGTCAAAGTATCTCGACGTACAATATGCGAAAGGAGGAAGAATATGAGAACGACGACGATGAAACAGATTTCGTCGAAAACGAACCAGATTTAGACGTTTTTGAAGACATCACTTTAGAGTCCTTAAAATGATTTCAATGTAAAGTTTACACATCAGTTATTATATAACACCAGTTAATAAATATTAAAAACATATATTTAAAATGATTTCTTAAACTTTTTCAAATTTTTTATTATCTTCTGAATATTATTCAGGTGATACTGCTCAAAGCATATCTAAGTCCCTGATGCTTGTGCGACGATGCTTTCATTGAAAGACGATTTAGAATTCGATTTTGCAATTATACATAATTATACATACGTATGTATACATAACCGTGTGTGATATTGTACAACAATAATTTAAGCTTTTAATTTACATTTTTATTTTACATTTTGGTTTAACGGTGAAAAAAAGGTCACACAAAAATAATGTTCCTTCGTTCGTACCTCGCGCATTAGTATTTTTGTTCTTTGTTTTCCCTATTCATTTGTTTTCCGATCCTTCGAAATTCGAACGATTGGGACACAGCGAAGAAATAAACTGTACAAAAATAGATTTTGAAGAAATATTAAATAGAAATTTCCATTGCGGCTAAACGTTTTGTAAATTTATTTACACAATTTCTTTTCGATTTAATCATCTAATTATTTTCATTTAATTTTACATAATCAATAAATTAAATTAAAAAAAAAGAAATTATTAGAATATTTTAATGATTCGAAAAAAAGATTTCTTTGATTATTAAGATTTAATTATGCAAAATTCTCTTCTTGATATCATAAGAAATCGTTTCAAGTCTCATCTCCGTCGTTAACGATCACTATAATAATAAACTGTACACGGTGACGTTACAAGTCGAAAAATGTATGCAATCAAATTGTTTTTCGAATTCAGGAAACTGCTTCGAATACTAAAAAAATCTATTTTTTATTAGTATATTTTAAAAGGAGATATAACGTTCCGTTTTTTCTCTTTTTTCGTGCTTTTTCGCAATTCATTGACTAAGAGTTAAAAAAAGGATAGAGGGAAAAGTGGGAAAAATTGTCTACTCTCAACTGGATTTCTGCCGCGATACATCCTGCTCCTCGATAAGCTCTGGTTCGCTCGAGTCAATCGGCAAACCTGCTATTTTTTTACTATCTTTCATCGGCGTCGACGCGCTCGTTGTTAATTGACGAACATTCGCCGATGTCAATTTTGGTATCGTATCGCTCAACGTGCACGCATCTCTTACGTGTTTGTTAAATATTTCACTTTTGTCTGCATAAACGTGGTGTCCTGCTCCTGAAATTACCTGAAAAAAAAAAAAAGAAATAATTGGGAATCAATCTCTCTATCATTAATTTATTAGTTATCGATAAAAGAAATTTTTTTTTCATAAAAATGTAACAATAGAATTGTCGTTCGGACGTTGTTAATTGAATTACTTTTTTACTCACTTGTACATTTACATACGATTCAGATCTCGTTTGTTTGATGGTTTCTCCAGCTGAATTATCGACCCAGGATCGACTGCCGTAAAGTAACGTGATCGGTATGTCGGGACTCATCTGGTCCATGCGTTTAACGATCGGATTTTTTGCCCAACCGAATCCTAACATCATCGCTCGGAAAGCACTTTCTCCGCTAATTCACCGAAAGCGTTCATCGTTTTATGCTACGAACGTTATTACGACCAACGAATGTTGATGAAAAAAAAAAAATACAGAAGAAAGATCGAGGTCCGTAACTTTCTTACGTACAAAGCATTTCATAATTTCTATTTCGTGCAATACTATTTTCCATCTTTTTAATTAAAGAATCGTTTTTAAGTCTGAATAACTAGTAAACAAGTCTGATATATCCATGATTTTCTGAATCGATCAATCAATCAACAAAGCATATTTTTCAATCCATTTCTCTAATATTGCTCTCCAAAAGACTTTGATTTCTTCTTGAAATGATCTTAAAGTCTCAAATAAAGTAAATGAATTACGATTCACATGTAATACCTCGTACATACGAAATTTGTATTAAATGAATAAAAAATTGATAAATGAAAGTAGAATAAATTATTTTTGACACTTACGATGGGGTTTGCGCATTGCACTGATGGATATACTGAGATATTACATTTATATCGTCTTTCAGAACAGGTGCGAATTTCTTTACTATGTCTGGCCTCGTTGTTTCTATCAGCCACTGTCCTGCAAGATCGTTAAATTTGAGTTTATTTTTCGTATCAACGATTATTTATCTAAACCAACAAATTATTTTAAACAAATGCAATAAAATTTTTTTCATTTAACTTAAAATCAATTTTTAAATTCCAAATGAGGTAAAATTAATAAAGAAACAAACCGAACGGGCCGGCGAATCTAACGGCCCAAAGAGGATTTAACGGTTGTATGACGTAGGCGATTGCCTTGACCCAGAGAGGTATGTGGACTCGGGCAATGTCTGTGGACGGTTTTTCCGGAAAACCCCAAGGATCAGCGAGTATCAAGTGTTTAACCCTCTCAGGATATTTAATGGCATACGACGCTGCGAGAAAGCCTCCCATTGAATGACCAAGTAGAACAACTTTTTCTAATTGCATTTCTCGTCTCCATTCTTCGACAGAACGTACGAGTTGTTCCTCGGCCTCGTGAGCTTCGTTGCTAAATGTCGGTCGACTGCTTCTTCCGAAACCTTTCATTCAAAAGATAACAAATGTTTTAAAAAATAAATAAATATTTCAAAAATTAGAAACTTGGTGATATGAATTTGTAAATTCTTATACAAGGTCGTCTATATTGATGATGAAATAAAATTTGACTCGAAAAGAAAAAAAAAGAAATTAATCAACTATTTGCTTCGATAATTGACGAAATCGAACGAACAAAGAGAATTTAATGACTATGCAAGAAAGCAAAGGTCACATACTCGGTTTAATCTCTCATGAATCATCTTTCGCCTGTGAGGAGAGTTTTTGAACTCAAAAAAGTTTGATATAGATAAATAATCAGTGAGATACAAAATACAAGTATCTATGTAGATGTGTATTTTATAAAAATGTGTGCTCGCAAAAAATCATCAAAGAATGAGGAAAAAATCTATTCGGTAATTCAAACAAATATGATCTTATCGGTTGTGTGGCTTTTGCGTCACACAACCTTGTCGATTACGTATAGAATCGAAATAACGTTATCGAATTGGAACAATGATGGAAGGAGCAGAGAGCGAATTATATTAGACACGAGGCCTTGAATATTTTTCCATTTGGTCACTTGTCACTATTTTGCAATTTATAATTAGTTCCGACAAGTCATTCGCATCGCCGCGGGGATTGTAATTTTTTTCTCACCCAGAGTAATGGTATGAAAAGGGCCCAAAATTTTCTTTAACGAAAGAAATTGGAAAAAAAATCAGCGAGTAAAAAAATAATGATAAAAATATTAATCACAGAATGATTAATATCGAGAAGTTAACAATTAATATCTGTAAAGATATTTATTATCAATGCGTTATCGATATCGTAATTATTATCTTTGGAAATGTCCATTATGAAAAATTATCAAAAAATAAAATATTATCTGTGAGAATAAATTTATAACGAAAGACATGATGGCGCGAGATAGAACTATTATAAGAAAATGGTAAAAAAAATGACCTAATAGATCCATCGCATATACTGGTCGATCAGCAGCAAGGTGATCGAGATTTAAGCACCACAGTGCGACTCCAGCCCCAAGACCATGTAGGAGCAAAATTGGAGTCTTTGGCGATTCCTCGTTTAACGATATCGTCCATATTTTGTCGGAAGTGCCAACTACTGGTCCTATGTCAACGTACCATCCACGGTATGCGGTTCTTAAACCTAAAATTATAATATTTGAATAACTTGAATAAATAATTATCAGGCATAATAAAATAATTTTAAATCGATGTAGTTTTTCATGAAAAATAAAAATAACAATTGTAAAGGAGCGTTTATTTATATTAATTACGGCGACGGATATGCCTCAAATGTTTTTTTTGAATGAATGAAACGAAAGTGAATTGCCGATTATGACGCACTCTCCGTCTGCATCGTCTCTGGTCAAAATCGCATTTTATTATCATGCGCTTATCATCCACGGAAGACTTTTCCTCCGTCTCTCTTTTCTCTTTTTATACAGTATAACGTAACAAAAGTCTGAATCATAAATCGCGGCTTGACTGGCGAACAAAGACGTATCGCAATGAAATTATTTTATGAACAAGAAAACGAAAACACTCGTTTGATTTCTAATTATTAAAATTAATTTTTTTCTACTTACACGACAAAATTTTTTTTTCCGCGGCTCTCAGCATCGTAGCCGAAGACCACGACCAGCTGAACCAGCCCCAAATCCAGCTGAAAATAATCAATTGTTTATTACTCCCCCAAAAAAGAAATCAAATTCGATGTTATCTTGTTTTAAAATTTTTTTCTCAACAAATTGAAATCGAGAACATTAATTATACTATAATTATTGTTTTATATTATCATAATTGATATTACAATAATAATACTTTTGTATCTCGTATTATTTCACAAAAAAATGTAGTTAAAATACCTATTCGTTTTTCATAAATAAACTTTCGTACATTTTGGAAGTTTATCACTTGCACAATTTGCAATGTATAAGAAAAAAATAAAAAATTAGTCAATGGGAAACGTGACGAGAGATAAAATTATATCGAGAAGGTGTTGTCAGCGCAAAACCGCTAAAACGAAAGATAAGAGGCCACGGTGACAAACTAGACGAATATGCAAGGACATGTGCGAATAACATTGAGCAAGAAAGACGATAAAAGTAGAAAAATTGACAGAGACAAAACTAGAATAATAAAAATTTAGTTTGATATGTGATATCGTTAAAATATGCCAAATAAAGATGACAAATTTTTTTTTAACAAATATAAAAATCTCGTGTATTTTGTTTCGATTTTGTTAATTGACAGTAAGTTGTAGCAATGTAATTTTCAACTCAAAAATCGAGCAAAAGATTTGTATCAGTGAAAAAATAAATACGTGACAAGGAGTGAAAAAGTTTGTAAATCTCCTATCACAGACACAAATGGAAACATTCGATAAAAAACAATTTCGTAAACGCGATTTATTGATAAGGAGAAAATAAATTCAGTTCCACGTTGAAAAAGTTGAGCAAATGTCTTGAAATATCGAGAAATATACCGCAATCGAAATTTCAACAGCAATGGGCTTACAGGTAAGTAATCTGTAGTACTAAGAATCTGGATGGTTTTTATACACTTTAATGAAATATAATAACATAAAATAAAAATTTTTTAACATATAGGAAAGGGTCAAACATTTTTTTTCAACTTTTATTTAAAGTTAAGTTCAAACATTAGTTCTAGAATAAATTTTGCATTTCATTAAAATTGATAATTATAACTCTTATGCAAATAATTTTTTTGACGTGCAATGAATTAGAAAAACAAGAAAAATCAAAAAACAATAATATTTTTGCTGTATTTACTCACTTCTGATTAATTAAATAATATATTGAAATACGTAAATAATAAAATAAATAAAACTAATATAAATGAAAAATTACGAAACTCTCTTGATGCTATGCGTAAATGAAATAAATAGTGATATAACCTGTCACTAGGTCCGATCATGACACTTCATTTCCTGAGTTCCGAAACACGGCGTAACTAATCGTAAGACCAAAAATAAAAAATTGAGAACTCGTGTATTTAAATACGAGAATGTCTCTTGAGAGCGCGAAAATTTTTGTCAACAAGCTCGTTCAAGCTGTCAACAAGACGAGAAAAAAATGCAAAGTTTTAAAACTTTGAAAAGAATAAACAGAAAACAACGAGACGTATTTTATTTCCGAGGAAATGAGATTTTTCGTGACGCAGCGCAGGCGAGTGGACGCGATGATTCGCGAGAATTAGCGAAGATTTTACATCATCAAGCGAAACATTACGTCTCTGTGCTGTGAGACTTATTTGCGCGAGAAGGCCAAATACGCACACCGCTCCCTTCTCGATTCGTGCATTCGTATGAATAGCTTGTACTTATCCAAAAACAATTCTTACGTTTTGTGAAATATATATGTATTTTTTGTCTAGAATCAGAGACAATTTTTAAGACTTGAGAATTTAAATCTTAAATATCGTCTTTGAATTCGGATTTAAGTATTTATAAAAATTCACACTGCGTGTGACGTCTCCGTTGATGCTGGTCGGGCAGTTCTCTCCTTTATCCGTGGCTGGTGGGCTCGAATTGACAAAGAGGTGAAACTCACCGTGCGTTGAA